>JABRWK010000074.1:0-59295 GCA_013372445.1 Hypothenemus hampei
TTATATTTAGGCATTTTTGGATTTTTCTTAATATTTCGAAAAATAAACACCATCAGAAACTCTCCCTTCAACTTTCGATTAAACTACAAATTTGCTATATTTTCTCTAATTTAACCAACTTTGTAGCTTCTACCATTTAAGAGACAGCTAAGAGCCAATGCCATTTGAAAATCCTGAATCCTTGTACTCCATATTAAATTTAAATATAATTTTATGTATCCTATATGGGGTGTTAAATAGACGGTTTTTAAATTATTTGAATTTTTTCTGAAAATGTCAATATCTGACAAAAATCACTATACTTTTTAGGAGTATTGAAATTTTCGATGCGTTTTTTAAAAATTAGATTAACAATTCGATAAAATTAGAAACATTTTAAACGAGCTTCTATCAACAAAATTTAAAATGTGAAATCAATGTTATTCCTTAAAGTGCCAATAACTAATAAATTCTATTAACTAAAGCGTACTTCTGCTTGTTTTGTATAGATTTTGCATAACTGGTGATAATTAAGAGTTTTGTTACAGACATGGATAAGAAAACTTAACATGTTAAGAAATTTCAAAACGTCTTTCCTTAAATTGAGAATACCGAGCTGAAACAAATAATTTTTATTCGAACCCTCCCAACCATCACTTTGGATATCAAACACTTTAAACAATTACAGGTTATTAACAATTAATTACTACGTTTACATGCACCTCTAAAACCCGGTCTTACGAATGCGCATTTCGGAATGCGAATTGAAAGAAATTTGGACTAAGCGTTTACATGACTTAGTATTAACACATTTTGACTCAATACGCATTAGACAACTGCTAAACTTTACTGAAAAACACAACTCAATGTGAATTAAATGTTTACATGGATCTAAAATGGGGGTTAAGACGCTAAAACCACATTTTCAATTCGCATTAGTTAATACGCATTCAAAGTTCCAATAAGCATTGAAAAATTGTTTTCATACTTCTTTCAATTCGCATTCTGAATTGCGCATTCGTAACATCGGGTTTTAGAGGTACATGTAAACGTAGTAATTGTCATATGGGATGTCGCATAGCTTAATACATATGAAGGGATGGTCAAAAAATAAATTTGAATTTATTAAACTGTTTAGTTTCAGAGTTATATGTATTTATGTCTATATACAAAGTGTTATCGTTTCTCCGATATTGGCAATTAAGAATTTGCCTTTTAAAAATTCATTCGTATTTTTTCACTTAATAAAGTTATTGCTAAAAAAACAAATATTATTTTAAAAATATACTTATAAAGGGAAGATCGTAAGGACCGAGAGCTACTTTGCTCTCGAAAAATTCAGGTAAGTTCCTGACATTTGTAAAAAATTGTAAGTTGTAAAAAATCATGTTATTATTAATATGTTCTTAATTGCCATCGTTTGAAATAGGATTCGGCGAATAGATATGCCTGATTTTCTTTAATTTTTTTCTCAGAAACTAGACCGCGATAGGATAAATGTAGAAACTACTTTTTTACAAATAATGTCAGGGACTTACCTGAATTCTTTGAGAACAAAGTAGCTCCCGGTCCTCACAGAGTTCCCTTTGATAGTGTTTTTTTGACAATATAATATATGTTTCATTAAATAAGTTTAAAATAAATGTAATTGTATCTTTTGAGCTTCGCACCAATTCACCGGACAGTTTGATAATGACAAGTCATAATTAATTATTATTATTCAAAGTGACTGATGTTCGAACTAATAGTTGCTAGTGGTTAAACTTCGGATAAGAAAATTGGTTAAAGACAATTTCTTTCTTGAAAAATTAGACAGAAAAGAATTAAATACATGGAATTCTTCCATTATACATTTTTGTGACAAGAAATATTTACTGGTGTTGGATTTCTGTCGATCTTATCACGATCTTACACCTTATAGAAAAGTATGTATTAACGAATCGATGTATACAAATCCTAATTACTAAACAGTAATAATTTTGAATGAATTGGTATTTCTAAAGCAGGTTTATTTTCCTAGACGAGACGAACTATTTACTCATTCCGTTTTGTTTTTATCTACATCTGTAAGAATGTCATTTGTCTGGGATACATTTATAATTTAACATTTTTCACACACATACACTCCAAAACGGTTTTATTGTCCCTCCAGAATATTTTATGCTTCCTCGAGTTCTCGCCACGTTTTATTGTTCTTTTTTGAAACATGGTAGATGTCAAGTAATCTTCCCGAAGGAAAATGAAGTTTCCTTTTCGGAGACAAAAAGAAAATTCAGCACTGAGAGAACATTTGTCAACTAATTCTCTCTGAGAACCCATATGGGTAATTTTAAATCTATAGACAGAGAGTTGTAATTCTTATTACCGGCTGTTTCTCCTCTCTCTTCCGACTTTACCACTCGAGTTTAAATCGCTATTTTACGGATTAGCCGTTAAATTGGAAAATTGAATTCGCAAACTGAATGAAAACATTCCCGATCAATAAAGACTAATCCAGTTGCCATACTTAAACAAAAAAATGAAGCGGAAACGTTCCGGTTCAAAAAAAATTGTGAAAAGAAGAAATAAAATAAAAGCCAGTGTCGATTTCGCGGACGACAGAAGAAAAGAAAAATTCACCCTCCTAGTGTAACCTAAACTTTTTCTTCATCTTTTTCGTCCTCGTCTTTTTCTTTGGGGGTTTTCTAAAATAATTTAAGCCGAAAGCAATGCGCAAAATACAGACGTTCACCGGACGAAATTAATACTCTGCCACGTCTTTTTTTTCTGCCTCTTGTAAAGTTTTCTTCCTGGAGACGGTGTGAGGGACAGAACGAAGGGTAGCAAAACTGGGAGGGCTGTTTTGTCGTTGCCAAAAAAATAAGATGTAAAGATATTTTCGGGAGGGTGAGTTTCTTTCATTCGTGTTACCACGACGGCGGTGGCGGAGGTTTTATTTTTCAAACCACTTCTCGTAGTTTTTCTTTTTGTGAGGACGAATAAGATAGAAATATCTACTCCCTAGAAAAATTATGAAATGGATACGAATATTTGGAATTTAATCTCCTTTTTTTAATGTTATTTATTTAATTTTACTTTAAGTACCTATGATTTTAATTTATTAATTTCTATGTTTTTATAGTTTATGTATAATTTAGTAGCAGATTTTTCAAGTTAAAGACTATATTTAAACAGCATACAGCTGCGTTAATAGAAACAATCTTATTAAATGTTAGAGTAGCAGAAATAGTTTAATATTCTTAATTTGAAACTGTTATTGCTAATTAGGTATTGGTGTCACCCCTTCAATTTACTTTACTAAATAGAATACTACATCAAAATGACTAAAGTATCATAAATACAAACTACCAACCTCCAAGTAATTCTGAAAATGACTACGATATGGTGTATCAAATAAATAAATATGAGAAAAACTTAGTTTTTCTCACTAATGCCGATTCTACCAAAAGTCTTTATTTAAGCAGACACCTATTTGAATGTCTTCATCGACATATATTGGACTAATATTTGTAAATTATATAGTACGATGACTGATTAGGGTGTTTGTGATACGTATGTAGCATCAAAAACCAATATATGTATAGGTGCTTACGTGACAATGTTTATGCTATTAATGAGATAAAATTTGATGAAATAGTGCCATTTATTAGTGAATGATTGGGCTTATTTATATAGATGTCCACGATAATCATTCAATCAACTGCATGTTTGTTAGTGATTCTGATCTAAAATTCTAATATCTTGGTCCAACTGACTCGATAGTATACATGGTGCACGAATGCTTTGTAATAATACTTTTATACCAGAGAATGGAAAATAGTTGGTTATGGCGGTTGTATGGAGTTTTTACTTATATTGTATACATACATATGTGAAAGTATACTAATTTATTAGAATTGTAGCAGATTGCGTTATATTACCAAAGTAAGGCAAACTTGAATGTTAAATATAGGCAAATTCCGTACAACTTGGCGATTTATAATAACTGGACTGTTTGTGTTGTAAGTCCTAAATCAGTAAAAAGTTCTATTTCCAAGGAACTATGGTTTAGTTTCAGAATGTGATCCATTATGTCATCAATCATCATTAATATGTACGTCATGAAACGACTTATATATCAATGATAGATGAAATCACACATGTTTAACAAACAGCTGAAATATAGAAGTAGGTCTGAGATAGGTTCATTCAGTGATGACGTAACAGTCAGTATTTAAAAAAAAAATAACCATGTTGAAGTAATAAATAAAAATATATGTTTCCTTTGCTAGTACAATTTTTGTTTTCTTTTCTTCTTTCAAAAGAAATATTCGAATACGGTGATTAACTAATTTGTTAACAATATTGTTAAGTCGAATAATTATTTTGAAAATAAAGCTCTGTATAGATTTATAAAAATTGCTTGTATACGCATCGTATATTTTCTTCGTAAATCGAAACAAATATTGAAAATATCATATCTACATTTAGGTAAATTCCCACATACGTCAAAAACGTACGTCGTGTGATCAATTCGGCTTAAGTTTTATATGGCTGGACGTAGTTTAAAAAATTTTCTGAATTAAAAAAATGTATACATATACCAAAATCAAATATAATATAAAGTAAAGTAAATGATAATTTGCTAAAAAAATTGAGAAGAGATGACTACATAGAAAATGGTATTTTAGAGTTGTATTTATATATTATATCATATTACAAAAAAGATGACTAAGTAAATTAAGGCTTGATTCTAAAGAAAACGAGTAGTCATCATCATCGAGATCGGATCGGGATCGGGTTCGAAAATTCATTCATTCAGTGATCATCGTGTCGTCGTTCGAATGAATTTCTCCGTCGTCCCTGGAGATGTGGACCTTTTCAAAAATTAAAGTATCTCCGGGTAATAAAAGAAATTGATTATCCCCAAACATCTGTAAGAGTGGTCGGGGTAACTACCCCTAACTAAAGCCCTCCTGGTTCCCTCAAGGGACGGCCTTTAACGCTCGATTAGGACCGGACCGGGACCGTTTCTCGGTGTAATACACTCACTCTCTCTTCGGCAATTTTCGAACATTTGCTCCGTAAATAAATTGAATTAGGTGGCAAACAGTGATGATGATGATATTAACGATCGAAAAAACCACTTTACAAACTTAATAAGCACTCTATAAATTAGAGATATGGAAAAATTGAAATATTCTACCAGTAAAGGAACGCACGACCATAAATTATTTATTAAGGGTAAACGTAAACATCTGTCAACAGCCCACCCATTTCACGGTCCTAACCAGTTATTTTATCTATTGTAATTGAAATTACATGGGTCTCACAACTCTATTATTCGTTAGTTGAATCGAAAAAGGGAACACCTTCAAAATTGGAAAATAATCAAAATAGAAAGGAACCAAAGGGTGGGTAATCTTATCGTTTTCGTACCCGTTTATTGTCAACGCCCAAATTTCAGCAATGGGTTTGGCGAAGGTTTATGGTAAATTGACATTTTTCATGTCAAAGGTGTAACAATTTTTCCAACAGAAAAATTTTAAAAATGTATGTTCATGTCTGACTTTTATCTATGAATTACAAATAAAATTCTTAAGTAGATAATATAAAGGCTGCCTCAATAAATTTTTCAATAGACTTATTAAATAAAATAGAAATTTAATAAAAACAAATAATTTCGTTTATTGCAATATTCATTAAAATTATTTATATGTAAAGTACAATATCTGACCAATAGACTACAATTTTTAAACAAGATATCATTCTTTACTGAATTTGCTTTTTTTTGATCAGACATTTTGACACCGTTATAGTATAAATTTTTTAAAAACTATTTGGTTTGGTTGATTGTTAATCAAATGGCATAATGAACATCACAATTTTTTGAAACTTCAATTTTGATTTCTGTTATTGTTGGAATTATATGTCACAGTATCTTGTAGAATCACATACATATTATTTAATAATACAGAGTGAGTTACATATTTAGATGAAATTTTGTACTTTTCAACAGTGGCCTATGATACATTTTTTATGCATAAACCAATATTTTAGTTTCACTAGTGACGTGCATACGTGTACGACTTTACATTTTATTCAAGAAAAAAAAGTACGCCACTGTTTTTTCCGAAAATAAAAATCATTTTTGATATTTCCATTCAGTTTAGAAGAAAAATGTTCTCTTGACTTTTTCTTGTCAAAGGCGCTCTTTACGAGTAAAAAAATAAAAACTACTAGGTACCTGCATTTTGTGAATTTATTTCACACATATCATGGAAGGCTTTAACAAAATATATGACACCAGAATGATATTTTTAACAATTCGACGATCGGTAATCTTTTATAACTGAACTTTTGGAAATATTAATAAATTTTAATTTTTCAAATAAATCGTTAATACCCTGTATCTTTACAATGAAGCATTTCCGAACTATGATTTCAATAATAAACTATAACTATTTTTGATCAAACAATTCACTGTTGTAGTTTGAAACATTAATTATGACTCACCCTGTATATTAATTATTTCTTTCTATAAGTTGGGCCTGGGCAAGACTAAATTGTTGCCGTTCAGTTTAAAGATTATTCAAGGATTATTATACATACTTTGATAAATGGTCAATATTTCAACATATGCATATTTAGAATAAATCCTCTGATTTCGAATTTGTTCGCCATATTAGGAATAATTCCTTCTTAGAATGACAGAATAATTTGATACGTCAAAGTAATTAGTAATTCTAGATGTGTGTTAATCATAGATAACCAAAATTGGTTTTAACAATGTAAATACATCGTACTACAGTGTATTACCTGATATGTATTTAAAACTGTACAGAGCTATAGACTGTAGGAAAAAAAAGAGATATGAGCATAATAGTTTACGATAAAGGGGGACAACAAGAAAAAATATCTGAAAACTCTTATTGGAATAGATAACTGTGATTTGAGAATTACGAATGGAAGTGAGTTTAGTTTTAACCAACTTCCAATTGACTAAAAGATCAAGACTTTAAAAACAAAATTTTTAACAATTAATTGTAAATATATAGATCCGTATATATTTTAATCTCTCTATTTAATTAAAAAAAATAAGCCACAGAAACATTGATATCTTCATTTTCTGTAAAATATGCAATATTTTTCGTTTAAACATCAACTGAATCAACATTAGTCTGTGATATTTATTTGGGTTATAACAAAGGCAAAACAACACAAAAGCGTTCTCGTTCGAATCGGTGGGTCCCCGGAAAGCAATCAAATAATCCCCCAAAACATGTTGACACAATTAAATTTGGAAGATCTCCCGTCGAGAAATTTACAAGCTTCGTCCCGGTCATAAATTTTACTGATTGGATGTTATGGCCGCATTACCAATAATATTACGGACACAAATCGAGCCACACAATTTACTACTTCACTACTATCTATTTTCCTTCCGAACTTACGGATGGACAATAGATCATCATAATGGTTACAATGTCGTACTTTCAACGTCAAATCAATTTCCCGTAAATAGTGAAGGATAAAGTTTCCCGCACGATCTGAAAATAGGAAGAGGAAGGGAATGTATTAGATTATAAACAAGAATGTTTTTCTGCACATTTGTGAATAATAAATTTTAATATTAAATTTTAATAATTTATGGAAATGAGTGTGCCGCTACCACTGGCACCCTCTTTGCCGAAACAGAGCCAGCCCTTCTCAGTGGGGGACGAGTGCCGCCCGTTTTCCCCCCCGCGGCGAAGCTCATTACCAACCATCGCCCCCTAAAACCGGCAGCCATATTGGCCTTCAACAGGGCAAAAAAATAACACGAGGGGGGAAGGGTTCCCCAAATATTTGTTCGTTCGCACGCTAGAAATATTGATACTTTATTATCCATTCATTAGACGTGGTTTAGTCTCTTTGTGGTCTATTTATTCACAGTTAGAGCAGTGAGAAAACAGATCGAGCAGCGAACTTGTGTATCAACATAAAAATGTTTATAAATTAATGTTTCTAAGCTTTTTATTTCTTCATATCGCTGTCGAAGAATCAAAACTCGTATCTCCTTTTTGGCATTATCTAACTTTACCTTTCTTCCTTCGCATTATCTTGTACAAAAATATTGTTAAACTACCAAATACTTATTTGAATAAACACATATTAATAGAAATACATCATGTATCAACATTAAAAAGACTTTTCCATAATTCAGTTGTTAATATCTTTTTAAAAGTGTACAATTTCTGTGGATTTAGAGACAAAAGATTTTCGCTCTTCCGCGATATTATTCCATTTTTTTCATAATATTAAGGAAGTCCAAAGCACAAAAATTTTATTATCATTGCATCATACCAATAATAGATTTTTCCTTAATAACTTAAATACATTTTGTACCAGTATATAGGGAATGTCAAAAACTCAAAAA
Organism: Hypothenemus hampei; assembly: GCA_013372445.1. NCBI lineage: Eukaryota > Metazoa > Arthropoda > Insecta > Coleoptera > Curculionidae > Hypothenemus > Hypothenemus hampei. The sequence goes on from JABRWK010000074.1 coordinate 8,378, forward strand.
TAAAGTAAAGTGAGTGAGTATTAAGATCTCAAAAAACGGTAAGAGATGTAAAGTTGGTTGGAAGAAAGCATAGTTGCACATTTTTGTTATCAACAAAATGCTTCAACACGATTTTAAAAACATCGGATATTTTCAAAAAAATACGAGAAAAATCGAAATTTGTTATTTTGATTTTTTGGAAAGAGTTTCGAGATGACTTATTTGAGAGGACTGAAATTAAAATATCCTTAAGACACATTTGCGAGAGATTTTTAATAATATTATTAGTGTTTCGCTTAATTTCTATGTTTTTAAACTAATAATAACTATCGATTTTCTTACAGATGCCATACTGAAATTTTACAAACTCCATATTTGTACGAAATCCTCTTTCAAGTACTATAACCATATCTAATTTTTAACTTTTTTTTAGTAAATAGTAATAATTAAACTTTTTTACCCAAAAGGGCTCTGAAATCCAGTAATCATGGAAAGGAAACTTTCTAAATATGAATTTCGAAAACTGTTTATAATTTTTAAACAATCAAATTTAAGATTATCTATTTAATGGAAATTCAGTTGCCAAAACTACTTTTACATTTGATTTTATTAAGATTTCGCTTCTGCGCACAATTGTCATCAAATTATACGTTTTTGAAATATTGAATTTTACAATCAGTGGATGGAGAATCGAACTTGCTTAGAAATCATTTAAATTCTAAATTTTGAAGAAGTTTTTATTAAAAAAACATCGTTCTTCAGAAATATTTGGAAAAATTTGTTAGAATCTAATAAAAATCCTAGAGTTTTAGATGTATTTTGATTTGATTATCAAAACCAACATTCAAACATTTCCAAATACTATAGAGTAATGAAAATAATTTTTTTATAGGAAATTGATCGATTGTCATATTTGTCGTTCTTACTAGCGAACGTAAATAAGTAAATTAATTCTCATTTTAAATTTTGAAGGTGAACTGAATTTTATGGATAAGTACTGAAGTTCTGAGCTTCGTTAAATGAACAAGTTTAGCTATTATTACCCATAGGGAATATAAATTTCCAATTATAAGACATCGTTGAAAAAGAAATTTCAAGTTTCAAATTTGTAAAAATTCAGTATAGCGTCCATAAGAAAATCAAAAGCTCCTATCTTTAATCAAATAAATAAAACATTGTTAAAAATCTCTCACAAAAATATATTAAGAATATTTCAATTTTAGTCCTCTAGATTCTAGAGTCTAGAACGATTTGTTTTGAAATTATTTCGAAAAAATTAAGATAGCCAATTTCAGTGTTAGATATTTTGTTGAGCATCAAAATGCACAAATTTGCCTCCAGTTAACCAACTTCATATTCCTTATCGTTTTCGAGATTTCCATGCTTATACACGAATTTGTGATGCCCTGTATGCAATTAGTAATAGCAATTTGAAAAACAACAAATTTATTATTGAAACTATATGTACATTGCAATGTGCGTGTAGATTCCAAAGAATAATAATAAATAAAATCTTATTAAACTATTTACATTTCTCTACATCATCCATTTTGGTCTATATACCTATACTCTAATAAAAGAAAGTTTTTGATCTGTCACATCCAAGCCAACTTATGCTTTCAGTGTTATAAATATTTCCACTTACTCTTTAAAATACAACCAATAGTGTGAAAAAAACTGAAATTAAGTATTTCTTTATTCATAGAGCTTTACTCAACCTTCTTCAAAGTACCATTTTGTATATTAATATTGAGATAGCTTTCAGCCCTTTTTAATCTGTTTTAATGCACCGTCAACAGATTAAAAAATGTTAAATTTCTATGTAGTGTCAAGGAATGAAAAAAGAATATAGAGTCATATCAAATGAATATAGTTTTGCGAAACCACATCTATTATTTCAAATAATAGACATTGTCGTGAATGCGACACAGAAAGGTAATCGAACTGTCCTATCAACAAACTTTCCGGTTGTATCAAATTCATAAACTAATGTTACATTACCAGGTATATCTGTTGCATTACTATGTGGTTATTAAAATCATGAAAATTCATATTTCCTATGTTTTAAGAAAATCATTATCATGAAATTTTAAAATCAACCTTTGAAGAGTAAAATCATTTTTGCTTAATTTATCCTCGTTTATTTTTTTTTCTACCACATATTAAACTTTGCACTTTGATTCTCATTTTGAAGGTTTTTAAATATTGATTTAATATGGTTTTGAATTTCCCCTCGTCAATTATAAAAATCACATTTGTCGCCCTCAAAAACATGCCTATTAAATTTAGTTTTGATAAATTGAACTGGTTTCAAATTATTGTAGGTATATTTTCGAAAAAAAATGCTGATCCTAAATTCAGGCTCTTGCTTGCTTTTGTAATCAATTTTTTTAAACCTGAATTTCCATTTATGTAAATAAACTTCATATATTATTAAATGTATCGGTATTTTTCTATGGAGATTTTTTTAGAATCCACACATCAGCAAGCCTTTACTTTAAAATTAAATTTTAAGTAGAGAAATTCTTTGGCATATGCAACTGTTATTATTTCAAAATAATGCCATAAACAAAGTTAAAGATGAAAGAGTATAACAACATAATAGGAATGATTAATTATAATTAAACAGTTGGATATCATCGTACATTCTAATATGTACGATATGTAACTCAACTTGACACCTGTAAGATATTAAATAGATAGTTTTTTTTTAAATTACTGGAAACATAAGATCAAGATAATCAAATATACAACAATTCCACTGACTTACCCATATAACACAAGAAATATGTGACAAACTGTGTTATAGAACATCAGATCTGGCAAGAAAAATGGAAATCTTTTCTATTCAGTTAAATGAGTGTTCGAAAGATAATCTGTTAGCTGACGTTTACTATTTGAACTAAGCAATTATTGTCTAGAAACCTCGTAGATATGTGTAGAAAATTCATCTATTTCAAAGAGGCGATATAATTGAGTGAACAGGAATTTGTTTTAAGATATACACCAAACTATTGCTTTTGATAAAAACATGACTAGTGTTATTTATAGTAAAGAGGAAATTATCAACAGTTTAATTCTATATTTTCACACTGTCCCAATGACTTGAATTCCACCCCGATCTTAGCTAAGCGAAGATAAAAAATAATAGAACATTTGCCACCCCTCAGGCCTCCTATGTCAACTTTATTCAGCATGCTTGGCATCAACTGCAAAGAGCATTAGTACGTGAACCAATTTGAAAAACTATTTATCAATTAAGCAAAATACCCGTTCCCATATGACTGAAGCACATAGTGGACATACTACGTTTTGAATGTATTTTTTTCTTTTTTGCGGATGCGATTTTAACTTGTATAAAAATTTACTAAAATCACCTATTTGCCATTTTATAATAAACAACTTTTTATCGTTACAGATATATTTTTTTGTTGTTTTTAATTATAATTAATAATATACCTAATGTTTGACGAGCAGCTTATAAGGGGATCTTTTTAATTAAAATTAATGTTTTAGGATTGTACAGTAAAATTAGGTAGAAATATTGGTCTGCGAAACAAAATATTACTCTTAATCGAAAGAACATTTTAATACATTTAGATGTTTAAAGTAAAGTGGTTAAAATGTGCATCACGATTTTATTGATAATAGCACATTCGATCAGTCCAATTACTCATCAAGTTTTTATATGTTACGTCCGGTATCTCAGGAATAACAATTCTAATATTTTGTTTTAAATTGTAATTGTTGAATATCATAAAACTCTACAGAAAGAAGTCACATGTCCTCAAATCACAAAATTCTGGTGGATAATTCACAAGACAATTTCTTGAAATAGCTTTGTTATTAAAATGCCGTTAGAAAAAAGATTCCTCCAGATTGTGTTCAATAGATACAGGGAAGAAATAATTGTTTAAAATTATTCGATAATGAACTTCACATGCGGTGACATGTTTATTGAGCATTGGTTTTAATAATAAATTTTAATAATGTTGTAACGTTCTTTGGACGTTAAATGTTTCATCTTATTTTGGAATAAACTAATTTAAAAAAGTATCATATAAAAGATGTTTTTTACATGTGCAGTGTTGTCTACATTTCACTTTCAAAATCCTAAAGTACTAATTGGATTACCATTCATGTTTATCTTAATAACCCTACATATTATAAATGAATGGCATTGTGGTGATGGTAAAAAATTTTTAGTCCACAAGAAATATTTCGCGTCTTCTAATTCTAGTTTAACAAGACCACAACAACTTAAAAAATTATGTTTGAGGTAAACACCTTTACAAATCTTGATATATTAGATGCATATAGTTATGGAAACCAATATTAATAGATTCCAAGGTGCTACAGCGTAGCAAAAAGTTAATTTTTGTTAAACAAATATTGAAATTTGCAGTTTTGGTAACTTTTTCCCCCAAAAAGACAAATAGTGGATGTTTCACTCAAAAGCACTTATTAGAAATAACATAAAAATTTGAAAAAAAAAAGTTTTTGATCTATACAAATTTCTCCCGCATCCTCAATTACATGTCGAGTACAAAATATGACATTTATGACATAGAGGACTAAAAAAGCGTCCATTCACTCTACAAAGACAAAAAAGTGGAGTTTTCGATAGAAGCTTTATGAAAAATATTTATTTTCCAATATATCATTATTTAAATTTTGTTTTTAGTTTGTACAGAATATTATGTAATGAATAAATAATTTATGATACATAAGTTCGCTTGTGCGCGGAAACATTATTCCATTAAACAACGTTATAATGTAGCAAAATTAAACCGGTTAACGGTCTTTGTCGTCGTGCCAACACTGCTAAATGGCTGCGAAATAATCCAATTATGATAATGTACACGTCTAAGTTGTCGCCGAGCTGAGCACTTATTTCATTTTCCACTACATTTACTTTTACGGCGTGATTGGTTTGTTTTTTTAATGTTTCGAGTTTTCCTGGATTACACTCCCGTCACCACCACCATCAGTTCTCCTCGTGTGCCTTCATGATACAAATGTTGTTTTTATCGTCCCGAAAAGTCGATTTTTCCACACGCAAATCGGGTTAGAAAACGATTTAAATAGAATTTTTCAAGATTAATTCGAAGGGGATGGAAAGCTATGGGTTATCAAAGACGCAGGAAATTTTAAACAAATTGTAGTACGAAAATGTATCAAATAAATCTCATGTGTTTTCTTTCTATGAAGAGAACCAGAATTACTTCACGTTAAATGTTTTAAATATTTACAATTAGTTCTACAAGAACGGTATCTCAGCTGTAGCAAATTATTATATTACATAATTTACATTGAATTACATAATTCTGCATCTTATATGTTTATTATATTTCAAAAACATCATAAAATATGAATTTTCCTTCTAGTTCCAGTTTTAACTTCAACCTCGTCCACGTTTTTCACGTTCGACAATCAAAACTGTTATCGTAAATGATAGGAAACATGTATAAAAATAAAGAAAAATAACTTTGAAAAATGGAATTTAAGCTTCGATGATAATGAGTAATGGAGACTGTCCTATTATGAAAAAATCTGAACGTCAAAAAAGAAAAATCTTTTAAGAGTTATTAGAAATTTGATTACTCATTTATAAATGTTATAAGTTGAACTTACGATGCATGTTTAAAGACAATGCGAAAACCATGTTGAAATAAAAAGTGCTACTTAACTTCATTCATTTGTCTAACAATGTGTAGCAAAACCCTTTGCCAGAATGCTTAGTAGTGAAGGACAAAACGTTAAATGTTAAAACTTTAATGATAAACTTTGAGCCCGGATAAAAATTCCACATTTAACTTTTCTCTAATGTTCTATTTTTTTTTGTAAATTTTCAATATTCCTTAGAATTAGAAAAGCAAAAAAAGGCCAAAGAAAAACGATTTAGAAAAGACCTATTTCTTTTTTCTTTAACATAAAAGAATGTGCCATAAATACGCCGCCACTGTGTCGGTATAGCGTGACAAAGAGGCGTCCAGGTCCAGGTTTTCCGGAATTGGTAGGCAATTTACATAGCGCGTTGTTTCACGTCCGAAAGGATCCTTTTTGCGGGCGTGTGCGAGTGGAAACTGGAAAATATTCGGCCTGTTTGCGCACACATCCTACTCATTCATTCGTCTCCCCCTCGCCTCGCTCAGACATTTAAAAACGATCGATAGTTCACCGGGTATACATAACAACATCAACATCAATACTCGACCATCGGCCTCAATAGTATGCAAAATTTTTAGAGAAAAGTAAATTAAGAAACACATAAAGAATTTGATTATTCGTTAATTAAAATTAATGGTTAATCGTTGCACCATGAAAAATTTACAAATAATCCGCTTCCAGGATACAAAAGGGAGCCGTAATCGAATTTGAACTCGACACAACAACCCCGAAGGCGATCGAGATTCACTCTTTCGGCTCGAGGGAATACGAGGGTGATGATGATGATGATGATGATTACGGGATTAATGGCGTGTGGATTTGTAATTATTATTTGTCAATGAAGACTATATGTGCGAGACTGAAAGATTGATTTTTCTGTAAACGAATCATTATCTCGACAAGAAGAGAAAAACATTTTCGAAAGAAACTTTTCTCGATAGTCGTTATGAAACGTTCCTTTTTATCAACTCAACTAAGCTATTATACGCTTTCGGTCGATTAAGTTGCGCTAACAGCCTGTTAAATCTAAAAATAAGTTTTCTTCCTCTTTTTTAACACACAAACAGATAGCGTTTTCCTCTTCGCCTTATAAGATAAGCAAATCAATGTCTCCTGTCGTTAAATTGAATTAGAATTGCATTAACGTCTCCTCCTCGTTTTAAACAAAAGCTCTTCTCGCTACAAAAGCCTCGAGCGTCCAATTAAAACATTACCATATTAAACGGAAGAGAAACAGTCTCGTAATTGTCACTGGGGTTTTGCAATTAAACAACCATTATTCCCAATTTCTGGATAATCGTACCCACTCGCTTCCTATCCCTTCCCAGTTACAACGTCCTAATTAAGAAGAATAAATAAAAAAATTGAACTTACCTGCTGCCGACAAACACGAGCCCGGTCCTGAGGAACTAAAAGAATTCTTGAACTGCGCTAGACCTAGAAAAACATAAACAATACTTTAAGATGTAATATTTAATTAGGAATTAATGTAGCACAAAAACATATTCTTTTCACTTTCTACGTTTGTTCTAAATGGAATATGACTTTGAAACATATGGGTCAAGGAAATCAGGATCAAAGTAATTGTTCTTAACTTCTTCAAAAAAATCATTATTCCAATAACGGGTAATGTGGCTCTCGCTTCACCTATACCTAAATCATCAATTGCCGAAATGATATTTTTTCTCTATAAAAAATATGTTCAAAATGGGTGCCATTCTTTAATTTATAATAAAATAAATGATATTTTGAATTTTTTGTATTTTTTTATTAAAATTGCGGTATTATACTCTATGTAACATATCGTGCATGCAAACGATTTTTATTTTTTTACTAGAAAACGGTGCGTCGGAGGAAAAAAAGTCAAGAGAGTATTTCTCTTCAAAATGGAACGGAGATTCCAAAAATATTTTTTACTTTGAAAAAAACCAGTGCCGTACGTGTATTTTCTTTAAAAATATTCAAAGTTGTCCCCGTACGCACGCCACTGTTGAGACTAAAAATTACATTTTTATCACAAAATATTAGTTGTTTGATGTGGGCAACGCCTACAAAGTTTCAATAAAATATATCAAGCAGTTTAGGAGAAATTAATAAATTTCTATTTTTTTATCAAAATTTTAACACCCTGTATTTCTTTAACGAAGCCTTTTTGGAGTATATCTTATATAGCAAACTATGATTATTTTTCGATGTAGAATTTATGGTTAAATTTATTGCACTCTGAAACGGGACACCCTGTATACATATACATATATGTATATAGATTTTCATTCCCTTTATATCGAAAATTCAATTTTTTTTTGCTAATTAAAGGGAAAGATTATTTAAAAAATGTATCACATTTTGACAACTAAATAACAATGCTTCGTTTAATATTTATGATAATTATCAGTAGTCTTATGGGATATCGTGGGCTTACTGCCAAAAGTGACCAAGCCAATTTTTAAAACTTTCGAGATAATTGAAGTTGAAAATTATCATCATTTTTACATTTTTTTTGGAGTTATAACAAATCTACTGCGAGTTGTTGTATGTAAATATTAAATAAATATTCATAAATATTAAATAAACACTTAAAAACGGTAAATAATTTTCCTGGTTTTATATTATCTATTTTTTTAAATTTAATAGCTAATATTTGACATATTCGATTTTGATCTAAACAAATACGAAACTACTTTTGTTTTTAGTTTGACATCTCTCTCTCTCTCTCTCACAGATGAGTTCATAAGTTAATCACAATTTTTTTCTCTCTTTCCTAGTTAACAAGAAGGACATAGAAGAAACCAATTTTCTTCTTATAACAGATTGAGTCAAAAAAAGATCTGTTTTTTACCCGTGTTACATTGACAAAAAGTTGAATTTTTAATGTAGGTTTCACAAAATATGATAAATCACAAATTCTAAAAACAGCGACCAGCTTATTACAGTTAAGTAGCACTTTTTGTTTTAACATATTTTTTGCTTTTCTGGAGTACGCGAAGTTCTGCCTGAGGTCCTTTGACATTCAATTTATCATTCCCACTTTTCAAAAATAGACAATTTTTGTGTGCATTCAATTGAGAAGCTTGTTATAACTTCGAAATTTTACATGTTGTTCCGTCCTAAAAAAACATGTCTTTTAGTCTTTGTAGTGATAACATTGTAAATAGCGATGAATCTGAATATTATACTACGTTAACTTAAAAATTTCTTTCTGTACAACTTGATTTTCAATGCATTCGTGTTATCGACAGGCTGCCAAATAAATAGACCACCTAGAAGTATATAGTTTACTATATGTTATATTATCTTGTCATCAACCATTGTAAGGATAAGTACCTACAGTGCACAAAGGAAAGGTATGAAATTTATATTCTATGTTTATCGATTATGGATTTTTCGATCTAAATTATGTTATTAGACTTCTTGTCTATACTTTTCGGTAGAATAAAAAAAAGATAATAAAATTTCACTTTAGATATTACTTACTTTCAAATTTGAATTCTAATAACTCTTTTAACACTTTTACCCGAAGATTCATCCTAAGTTCCATTTACTGTAAAAAATAAATCCTTCGACAATGCCTAAAATCGAGAGAACTTATTTGAATAATTCGAGTTGCGATATTATCCAATACAGCTTGTAAATTAACTTTCACCAAAGTTTTATTTATTTTCTTTGTTTATTCTTTTGAATAACATTGGTTCTTTCCCTCGACAAGTTGTTTATATGCTGAGAAAGCAATAACTACTTTTTCCTTCATAAAATTTATGGGTTATTGATATTTTTTTATAGATCTACATAGATCTAAGAATATAACCTAAACTTTGTTAATGGTAAAAGAGAATATTTATTTGGCGGATAAAATCACAGCATTATTGCAAAAATAGTCTAACTTTTATGGAACAAACATTAAGATCACTTTCATTTTTCGAATTTTGAACAAACAGTAACAAAACAATTAATTTCTGATTCCCTGATTTTTAAAGTTGGAAAGAACTGAATATATATCTAAGTATTTAAGACACATTTTTTTAAAACATATTTTTTATGAATTTTTCTGTGCCTGTCTTTAAATTGAAAACTTTATGGGAAAGGCTATTATTGCACTGATGTCCTGAGACATTTTACATAAGAAGGTACCTACATCAAGAGTAAGATAAATTTTTAAGGTTTCCGGATTTTCATTACTAAAAGGAAGATCTTGTAGGACCGAAAAACAAATTTGGTCTAATGTGACTATTTGAAATAACATTTCCTTTGTTTTTAATTCAGATGGATTTTCAATATCTTTGCAAAATTTTCTTGATTCGTTTTCATTAGATTTGCTAGGTTCCTTAGATTCTTTGAATTTAATGAAATTTTTTCGTTAAATTATTTTTGTTTGTTGTTTTTCCAAAATATGTCTTTTATTCTAGAATCAGTTTGTCATTTTAAATTAAAAGATGAAATTAGAGTTGCTTATATGTTGATCATTGTTGTAATCATCAAAAATACTCTCAAAGTAATCATTAGATAAAATCCTCAATAAAGAAAATTTTTTTGGCCTTAATTGCTCAAAATATCCACCCATTTCCTGAATAAAAGTTTGAGCCCTCCTGAAAATTAAAGAGGTGGCTATTCTAACACCCCCAAGGATAACGCGAGTATTTCCTCCGGCATCCATACTGTTAGCAACAAGTTGTCCTCGGCTCTGAGGAGTTTCACGTATGGATATCAGATTTTTCACCCTTCTCCAAAGGAATTGAACGACGAGAAGTTAAAGCCATGCTAGCTAAACAACTGTCAGGACAAAAGTTAAGTAATAATAACCAATTACAAATAGTGTAATTTCATTACTGGCTAATCTAATATTATCTACAATATGTCCCAAGTTTTTCTAAAGCTTCATCTGCTTTTGGTTGAGTTACAATTGAGTTTAGGATTTACGTCTGTTTTGATTTTTTTTACTTTCAATTACTTACAAAAATACTATGACATAACTTGAAGTTAAGTCTTTGTAACCCTGTAGAGTAAGTTAAATTTTCCTTACACAAATTAATCTTTACAGCACATTTTTATAGTTTCCGATTCCAGCAAAAGTAAAGCTGATTAATTTTTGCCGTTAACGTAATTTTGCTTAATTCTAGCTACAACAGTAGACAAGCTAATATCATTTTTTTAAATTAATTTTGCATAAATCATATGGAATAATGTAGAACCAAAAAATACATCTAAATTGGCGATATTAACTGATCGTGGGGAATTTTCAAAATTTTTTTTAAAAAGGAAAGATATGAAAAAATAAAAGGAATAAATGAATCCAATACTATTGCAGTGTGTCTTACAATTAGAAAACAATTGAAAATATATATTTTTTTTATTATCATAATTAATGCAACCAGCTATTATAGTATATATTTTGACTTTTATGTATATTGGATTTTAATTGTGCTTACATGACTCCTTCATCTACTTGTATCTAAAACACTAATAATTCTCATAGCTTCAGTATGTTCCATATGCTCATGTATTATTGTATATCATAGAACATGATTAGGTGGGCTTCTTCCATTAAACGAAAAATCCTCAAAAATATGACACAAAAGCAAAACACTTTCATGTACTCGCCTTTTCAATTAGTATTGAAAATTATTACAAAAATCGTTTGAGGACATAGGAAAATACTTCAATGAGACTAGAAGAGTAAAATTTGAAAAGCTGAAGAAGAAATCAAGATAATCCGATAAACCTAAATGTTTTGACTCGGAGACCGTTGTCCCGTAATACATATAAAAGGCCCGGTCGTTAAAGAATATAGGATTACACCTATTCTCGACGTAAAGCCCTGAATATGGCCCATTATCCGAAAATCTCAGGCACACAAAAGGCACATTTGCGATGCGGTCAAAATATTTTCAAATCGATCTTCTGATCGGAAAGACGACGAGGACGAAGGAAATGCTCGAAAATTTCTTTTAGATCATTGATTGTTCGAAAAATAATCGCCAGTATTAGAAAGTTAAAAGAAAACTTGTGGTAGAAATAAAGCATTTTTGTTTCATATTTTAAAAAAAAATTGCCAAAATTTAAAACGCATTATTTCAAAATGACAAGAGCACGCTTGTTTTGAACCAATGTTTTAGAAATATTAAATACCCCTACTATCTTTCATTAACAAGAGAGATAATTCAAAAGAAAAATTTCAATTGACATATTTTAAAAAACCTCCTCACTTTATTTATAAAAAAGTGGTATTGTTTTTAAGTTATGACCAAAGAAGGTGGCCTGTGAATGTGGAATGCAAATTATTAAATATTAGATTGACAAAGAGGTATTTTTGGGTTATCGGTTTACAACGATACGCAACATTTTGTACAAAAAATATCCTTAATTAATTATGTATTTGCTATCTGATCCCTGATTTTTGATAATTTTTTTGACAGCTGTTCCCGTGTTCATAGAACTTCTGTTTCTTTTCATTAAGAATCCGAATCAAATACGATTTGAGGACACCATCAGTAGTGAAAGTTTTATCATTCCGAGAGTTCTGCAAACTTTGAAATAAATGACAAGCTGAAGCAATAAGATCAGGGCTATAGTGTGCATGTGACATCACTTCCCAACCAAGCTCGAATAATTTTTGACGAGTTGCCAAACATGTGTGTTTATGTTGGTGAAATACACTTCCTCTACGATTACCCAATTTAGTCGTTTTTCTTTGATTGCTTCTTCAAGTTTTATGAATCGTTGACAGTAAACATATGAATTGATTGTTTAATTTCTTAGAAACAACTTAAAACGGAATGCTCTTCTAATCCTATTAAATTGAAAACATAATCTTTTTTTATGTAATTCAGGTTTCGACTTAATTTGTACCGATTTCTGAATAGTGATTTTATCATGCTGAAATCAAGATCGTTTTCGAATTATGTTATAGTAGACAATCAATTTTTTATCGCCCGTGATAATTATGAAACAAATTATTTGTTTCAAAAACGAATGCAAATCTGCAACTTCTGATTCGCTGTATTAACTGAATTTCTTTTAATTCTAATGTGGGTCCCAAAAATCCAGCTGCTTAGCGAGGGCAATACGATTTATATTATATATTTTCACTTAATCTATATGATTTATTTGGCTTCATTGCAAACTCTTGCATAGCTGGCCAGATTCAAATATGGCTTTGACATGACCATCATCAATGTCAATTGGTTGATCAAAAAGTTCGCCAAGGTTCGGTGGAAAATCTCCAGAAAGGAATTTTCTAAACCAATTCTGGCACTTACATTTTGTTAAGACATCAGTATCATACATTTGACATATATGTGTTGTCAAACAAAAAATCTTGCACGTTATCGTTTAGAGTTGGCATGTTGCACCACGGTGTTTCCAGGTTTTCTAACAAATCTTCGGATGAGAAAAACGGTGTTTTATTAACAATTTTTAATAAAAAAGAAATTAATAAGAAGTTCTGATGCTAAAAATCAATATAAAACAATTATAACAACAACCCTTATAGTTAGACAACCACATATACACCGCATCGCGCGATTACTTCTGACCAATCGTAAAGGAGGAACAAGCGTCATTCTCGTGACAACGCAAAGCACAGAGTGCGATTACAAAAGTGTGCCTAGTTTTTTGACTCCAAAAGGTCCAACCTTTGTCCACTTTCCCTCTTAAGTAATAACTGCGATGAGCTACTAAATGCTGTTGACATCTCAATCGAGAGGGTGCGTTTCCTCACAGATTTTTAAAAATCCTTGTCACTTAAAAAGTTATACTTAAACTTTTTTAATCTAAAGGTGTCTTTCAATATTCCCATAGGATTAAAGTTTTCCTTTTTCCATTGTCTTTTATATGACATAATACTTTTTGTGTCAGTTCGCTTGCAGCATTTTCCAGCTATTGCAATCCAACTGAAAATAGTTCAATTCAAGTTAAAGAAATGATAATATTTGTCAAATTGTTTTTGTAGCATTTTTTTAACTAATGTAGTTGCCTAATTGTAACTATTAATTAACTTTACGGACTAAAAAACAACGGTAAACTGCTCCAAAGAAGCAATAATGAGTACTTTGTTCTCGATCTTGTGAACAAAATTAAGAATATTCTTTCATAATCAAAAAATAAATAAACAAAGTACCTATAGGTTATTTAGTTTGAAAAAAACGCAATCAATTATTTGAAGATCCCTAATCTGTTATGACTTAATATCTAGATTTTGGTGTCTTTCTGTGACATTTCTGTTTGGGGAACGGAAACAAATAAACAGGAATGAAACTATCATAAATAAATAATGTATTATCATTATTAAATCAAGATAGGAAATATACAAAATAAGGAAAACGCATGCTTGCTTACTACTACCTCTTCAATTATAGCATGTTCTATTTACGCATACTTTTGCTAGTTGCTCAACATAATGTATAATGTTAATAAATAGTATTTAATAATATACCCGCTATAACCATTGCAATTTATATTACTTTTTTAAATGCAAAATTTAAAAAAAAAACCATAATGATTCCCATTTTTAAGCGAAATAACTCTAGATGTCTAGTTATAGTTTAATATTGGACTAATAAAAGATTTCGCAAATTCAACGTAGTGGTCACTGCTTAATTAAACTGCTTCGATATTATGTGACTTAATTTTTGTAACGGATTTTCATATTAAAATAATACAAAAATAAAATTAATTTCCGCCGCTCTGTCGTTAAAAAGGTCCATGCGTACTGGTTTAAAGGTAAAACTAGCATACTCGAAGTTTAAAATAGTTTTGCAGTAGCATTCACCATTGCTTGCTACAAGCACGAAAAATGGACCATCATTCAGTAGTATGCTATTTTAATATGCTCTCAGACGATTGGTGTCTTCGGCATATTTTGACATTTTTTACGCATTCTCTTTACCTGTGCAAATAACAAAGATTGAGCGATATTGACCTCTCACGTTACGCAAATCATCAAGAAATACCAAATGTTGGCCGAATACATCAATCGTCCAATCGCCTAGGAGCGCCCCTAAAGGCATGCCCTTGCTGTGCAAATTGCTAGTTATGTTCTAGCTGTTGCTGAAAAGTTGAATGATTTCATAGGTATATGACAACCATACCATGGGCTTACTGCCCACGATATGCCAAAAATTGAACAAGTTGCATTTTCAAATCGCTACTTAAAAGTATATTTCTGCATCAAAAAATTGATCTACAGTTATATTTTCTTTACACATGATCATTTGTGCACTTGCATGTGATTTTGACTTCGTTAGTTTTTCCAGTGTATCCACGTTATATACAGAGTGGTCTAACTTTTACCTGCATTACTTTTAGAATCGATAAACATATCAAAATAATGTTTTTTATATAAAGTGATATCTAAAAATCGATGAATTTTGCTGCACAGGGCAAATCATTTTTATTTTTTATTATTTATTTTTTTTATCAGTTCTTGTGTCGTTTGTTATGATATAATGTCTCATTCCCATCAACGCAAGATCAAATAATTTGTTTTGATCAAGGTGAACTTGATATTATAGGTGTCCCTAGATCCGTATGCACAGTTGATTGAAAAGTGCAATCTGAGATAAGAAGCGATTTTAAAAGGAAACTGTATTTTTCGAAAAATTTTTAAGAGCACTTTTTTTCTTACTAAAAAACTTTAATAAAAAGCCCAAACGAATAAAAAAATAGTTTTTTCTATATCACACGGTTTTTACATTAGATATAATTTTTTGAAATCCTCATTGCTACACTACTGGTTATGTGAGAAACGGCAAAATATTTTTTCTTTCTCTAAGATGAAATAGAGGTACATCAAATTTAGTTACTCTCGCTCTCATATTTTAGTAGAAATAATAGTAATTAATAAAAGAAATTCTTATTTCAACGCCCTGTACAGCAAAAACCATCGATTTTTCGATATCACTGAAAAAAGAACATTATTTTGATATTTTCTATAGATTCTGAAAGGTAAAAGTTGAACCATCCTGTATATTCCCGGCATAAAACAACACAAATGTGACAAATCGGATTTTTTGTACATACCCTTCAAGTATAGTATCATTAATTAGTAAATACACTAAGGTGCAAAAAAACGGGCAACTTAGTTAGATTTATGGTTTCCTTAAATATGTCGTATTTTCCTTACACCACTGGTTCTATTTCAAAGATTTTTTGTTTTTGATATATGTACCGGGTTTTTCTTCGGAAACGACCTAGTGTTTAAAAATTCTTTGAAATAGGACCAGTAGTATAGGAAAAAATGCTATTTGANCGCTATAACCATTGCAATTTATATTACTTTTTTAAATGCAAAATTTAAAAAAAACCATAATGATTCCCATTTTTAAGCGAAATAACTCTAGATGTCTAGTTATAGTTTAATATTGGACTAATAAAAGATTTCGCAAATTCAACGTAGTGGTCACTGCTTAATTAAACTGCTTCGATATTATGTGACTTAATTTTTGTAACGGATTTTCATATTAAAATAATACAAAAATAAAATTAATTTCCGCCGCTCTGTCGTTAAAAAGGTCCATGCGTACTGGTTTAAAGGTAAAACTAGCATACTCGAAGTTTAAAATAGTTTTGCAGTAGCATTCACCATTGCTTGCTACAAGCACGAAAAATGGACCATCATTCAGTAGTATGCTATTTTAATATGCTCTCAGACGATTGGTGTCTTCGGCATATTTTGACATTTTTTACGCATTCTCTTTACCTGTGCAAATAACAAAGATTGAGCGATATTGACCTCTCACGTTACGCAAATCATCAAGAAATACCAAATGTTGGCCGAATACATCAATCGTCCAATCGCCTAGGAGCGCCCCTAAAGGCATGCCCTTGCTGTGCAAATTGCTAGTTATGTTCTAGCTGTTGCTGAAAAGTTGAATGATTTCATAGGTATATGACAACCATACCATGGGCTTACTGCCCACGATATGCCAAAAATTGAACAAGTTGCATTTTCAAATCGCTACTTAAAAGTATATTTCTGCATCAAAAAATTGATCTACAGTTATATTTTCTTTACACATGATCATTTGTGCACTTGCATGTGATTTTGACTTCGTTAGTTTTTCCAGTGTATCCACGTTATATACAGAGTGGTCTAACTTTTACCTGCATTACTTTTAGAATCGATAAACATATCAAAATAATGTTTTTTATATAAAGTGATATCTAAAAATCGATGAATTTTGCTGCACAGGGCAAATCATTTTTATTTTTTATTATTTATTTTTTTTATCAGTTCTTGTGTCGTTTGTTATGATATAATGTCTCATTCCCATCAACGCAAGATCAAATAATTTGTTTTGATCAAGGTGAACTTGATATTATAGGTGTCCCTAGATCCGTATGCACAGTTGATTGAAAAGTGCAATCTGAGATAAGAAGCGATTTTAAAAGGAAACTGTATTTTTCGAAAAATTTTTAAGAGCACTTTTTTTCTTACTAAAAAACTTTAATAAAAAGCCCAAACGAATAAAAAAATAGTTTTTTCTATATCACACGGTTTTTACATTAGATATAATTTTTTGAAATCCTCATTGCTACACTACTGGTTATGTGAGAAACGGCAAAATATTTTTTCTTTCTCTAAGATGAAATAGAGGTACATCAAATTTAGTTACTCTCGCTCTCATATTTTAGTAGAAATAATAGTAATTAATAAAAGAAATTCTTATTTCAACGCCCTGTACAGCAAAAACCATCGATTTTTCGATATCACTGAAAAAAGAACATTATTTTGATATTTTCTATAGATTCTGAAAGGTAAAAGTTGAACCATCCTGTATATTCCCGGCATAAAACAACACAAATGTGACAAATCGGATTTTTTGTACATACCCTTCAAGTATAGTATCATTAATTAGTAAATACACTAAGGTGCAAAAAAACGGGCAACTTAGTTAGATTTATGGTTTCCTTAAATATGTCGTATTTTCCTTACACCACTGGTTCTATTTCAAAGATTTTTTGTTTTTGATATATGTACCGGGTTTTTCTTCGGAAACGACCTAGTGTTTAAAAATTCTTTGAAATAGGACCAGTAGTATAGGAAAAAATGCTATTTGAGGAAACTTTAGAATCGAAGTGGCCTGTTTTTTTGCACTCGAGTGTATAAATAATTAATAATTTTACTAATACTTAAAGTAAAATTTTGAGAAAATAACATCAAACTGGCAAATAGCATCAATTAAAAATATTAGTGGATAAAGGTCATGTCACACTTTCAATTTTTAGAGTAAACTGATATTAAAGTTTTTATGTAATATATACAGTATGTACGACACGACACATTTAGCATCTAAAAACTCCCAGAAGACAACGGAACTAGAGGATTTATTTTAAATGAGGGTTAAATCTATACATGGGATATTGAAAAAACCCATTAAATCATTTTTTATAAAAATGTGACATGACACCTTTATCCACTTATGCCTTCAATTGAAATATGTATTTTTTATTGGCTTGTTTTAAAATAACGTCCTATGCTTTTAAAAATGCAATTTTGATTTATAAAATGTTTGTAAAAAGTTGTGATATGTATGCTAAATTTGTAGCTCTAACCAAGTCTGAACATTAAAACCTTCATTCAGTATAATTTGTCCTGCAGTTAATAAAATGTATAGAATTCCCTTCCCCGATGAATCGTAGTGGTTAACGGTGGGAGTTTAATAATATAAAGACATCCCCGGCATTCCAATAAAAGTATCGGATTACTTATTTTTCCCGTCCCCCTATTCTGATCTAATCCCCATTGAAGCGAACACACTTCCTCATCGTGTCTATTAACAGACCATTGTGCCTCTTTACACCTATGTTAAGTGGCCTGTCAACACGCATCATCGGCCTTTTAACCGCAAAAGAATAGAAAAAAAACTGAAAACGAAGCCTCGTCTCGTTTTTGCGACCTCTAAACGCACACATACAGAATAAAATAAAACTGGAGGATTTAATTAAAGTTATTCGTTTCCGAGGCAAAGAGCAGGAGGAGGACGATTTTGTTGCCTCCCGACGTTCCGTGCTCGTAAAACTGCATTTAATTAAGAAGTTCGGATTCCTGGCATTTTTGAAGTAATTATACGGCCTCCTCCGGAGTTCTTCCTTTGTTCCGGCAATGGCTTCATTTTTCGTGTTAAACACGCAATGTTGTCAATGTTCATACAATTTTTTTATTTCAACGGAATTTTAAACAATAATATTTTAATGCTATATGTATTTACTATTACATGGCTAAGTGAATTAGAGTTATTAGCACATACATAGTTAGAATACAATCAAATATAAGTAAAGTTGATGGTTCTCACTACATTTACACATATAAATGTCATTTTCACCTAAATTAAAGTATTGATATGAGTAATAAGAGTAGAAAAATTAATTTATTATTAGGGGAAACTGGAGCTAGTGTCCGATAATAGTCCCTATATATATATATATATATATATATATAATATTTCCTAATTGAACAAAAATATATGTATCATCCTTTTGACCATTACATTACTGTTGTTTAAAAAAAAAATAATTTGTAGTAATTCCTAGAATAACAACAATGAACATTTGGCAACGTTGATGCAAAAAGGGAAAATGGGAGGAGTTGACTTCATTAGGGGAACGCTACTTACATAAATTAGTTTATTTTCCGTCTTTTGTGAACGTTTCAGGCTTCCGTCGCTCTCTTCGTACGACTCGACCGTTTCAATTTGTGAATTAAATTAAATTATTTCTTCTTTGGCTCTTAATTCAACCCCTCCCGGTCGCGTTAAAGGAATTTTAATACCCCAACTGTAAATAACGACGAGGAAACGTCTTAATAGTCATTCTAAAAGTAAACCATCTATATCACTTTTGCTATTAATGTACCACTGTTAAATCAAATTTTTTAAAACCGATTATCGTATTGGGTAGAGATACCCCTTCTTAACTATTACCAATTAGTCGTAGACCGGACTCTGTGTGTAATGCCCTAATTGATCCTCATTAGGCACCGGGAATGTCTCGACGTCGTGGTTGTCGGCAACGTTGCCAAATACTCGCTCTACCGAACCGATGATGGAGACAGAAGAGAATAATTGGCTTCGTTAAATCGAAGCTATATTATTATAAAAATAAATAAAAAGGAAAAGGGCCGTTTATGTAGGCGAGCTTGAAAAGAGGTACTTATGGGTCAGGTGTAAGGCAACAACACCTTCTTGGAGCTTGAATAGAGTGTGTGAGCGCTTCAGGGCCACCGGATAAGATGCTTGAACGTTTTCTCGGATAATAGACTGAAAAAGGGTCCACGAAGGTATTTTGATCATTTATTACGGCGGAAAGCTATTGAAGAACTGTTGACCAAAAGTTTGCGAAAAAGATCTACTCACCGTTTTATTAAAGACCTAGTTATAGATGTAAAATAAAAAAACAAATTAATATTTCATTTAAACCGAGAAGTCAATTTACGTTTAGTGTAGATCAAGTTTTTGGTATACATATTATCACTGACAAGGGTTACGAAAAGGATTTATGGTAAATTTAATCAGATCTCTGACGTTTTACGGAATTTTTCACATTGGTTTTTTTTGGTTACGAAATGTAAATGTTAAAATAACTTATTTTCTAAATAACAAGGACCGATTTGTTGCTTCCTTGTATTGTCATCCAGAATTTCTCGAACGTAAAAATTAAAGCCTTAAGTCTCGATGTTCATGGCGTATAATTTAATATTTAATTCGTTTAGAAAGCGTGGAATTTATTTCTTGTGTATAGAATTTATGTGTGGTTGTTTTCTTTTTTCGTCATTCTCATTTCGTGTATGCACACCGTTGCAAACAAAAGCCAAATAAATGGAATTGTGAACGAACGAAACGAACGATTCGTGCAACCAACCGTCGTCTGACATGATTGGGCATTTTCAAACGCCATTTTCCGAGCCTTAATTATGTCAAATTAGTACAGGTATAGAATTTGACTGACAGGCACAACGCCGACACGGTATATTATTAATTCGTTAACGTGGAATAAAAAATAAAACGTGAAATAATAAACGGAAACGTAAGTGGATAATTAATTTGTCTGACGATTTTATCTTGACAATGAAAATTTTATTCTACGTCATCTTAACATACGTTTTATTGTTGTATGAGGGCGTGTTTATCTCTTCGTTTTTTAGTTACAATGTAATCGATAATTAATACGTCTCTTCCCTAATGAAAAAATGTTTCTGTTTAGGTGAAAATCTACCTTGATGGGTCTTTAAAAACTAATGTGTTCCCATCGCTTATAAATATGTAATCATATTTTCATAAAACTTGCATAGAAAGTGCATGTTTCAATGCCTCTAAAATAGGTTAAAAGCGGCTGTTCTCTGAACCAAACTGTCATAAGTGTTAGTTTCCAAATTCGATCTGTCATAGTTCTTACGGAAGAAATTCATTACTGTCCCATTATTAACTGAGCCAAGTAGCGCTAATAAAGTAAAAATGACAATAGTTTCATGTTTGTTGTGATCGAAATGGCATGTCAAATGTTAATCATCAACCATAAAAACATAGTCGAATAGGTGGATGTTTAATGAAAAATAAGATCTGTAAATCTGTAACTCGGATAATATATATACAGGGTGTTTTTTAATAAGTAGCTGATATTTACAGGGTATTTTTTCATGTAATTTTAAGATAGAAAGTTCTTATAATATGTGATCAAAAACGTGTCGTTTCGAAGATATGGAGTGCCCACATTTGTAATATTTTTTTTATTTTTCTTCATAATATTTACATTTTAAAAAAAATTAATTTCATACAGATGCTAGGTCTTCACATATTTATAAGAAAATATCACCAAAAGTTGGAATTTTATACAGGATATTGTTTTTTCAGGGGCCTGGTTTCTTTGACCCACTTCATTTTCTTTACCACGGTATTGAAATTTCTGAAATTAAGATCTTTATATTTTTCTGATAATTTACGTTATCTTATTTTTTTTCTATACCTATCACTATTTTCGAACTATTTACCAAAATACAATTATCAGACTAAATTATTTTTTATTTTTTTTACTATGTAATTAAGTTTAAGCGTTACCACTAAATATTTCCCACATTCTTGTACGGAAAATTTTTATCCACAATATGATATATCCATAGAGTGCAAGCACTATTCCCTCAGGAGTTCCAAGTGCGTATTAACTTTTGACATCCTATATCTTAGAAACGAAACGTTTTTGACCATATATTTATAAAAAGTTTCTATCTGAAAATTACTTGAAAAATCAGCCTATGAAATATTGGATACCTCTTTATTAAAGAACAGCTTGTACACAAAAATAATAATAATTAATAAAAAGTACGGAAAAAAAATATTTTAAGAAAAATTTTTAATTTTATTTTAACTATAAATTAGCGAAATTCAATTTTTCTTAACATAAACAATTTTGCTAAAACTATAATCATCTTTATTTTTTTAAATGAGCTGATATGATTTTCTCTGCATTTTTAAAAAGGTCATCTTTTTTCTTCATTGCAAAATTTTAATATGGTTCTATAAGAAAAAATTGGCATAAAATTTCCTTAAAATCATATCCTTCTGTTGGATTTCATTAATATTCACACTTTTTTATAAATATTTCTATTTTAAACTTCTCGCTTAATTCTGCCATAATAATAATTATTAAAATGTGAAATGTTTGTTTTTTCATATATTTAATGTCTGGTTTATACACCAACTTTTCCTCTAACTCTTTAAAGAACTGACAAAATGGAGATAATGGATAACAAATAATGATTCTAAATGACAAATGTTATCATCGTTGATAAGAACTGTATTAATGAAGTTCAACCGAAAGAGGTGATTTTCATTAAAGTTAGTTTTTTGTCAATTCTTTTCTTATGGGACCTTATTGAAATTTTATAATGATGTATCCTAAAAAAGACGACCTTTCTAAAAATGCAGAGAAAATCATATCATCTTATTTAACAATATAAACGTGGTTGATGTATTATCGAATTTGTTTATATTAAAATAAATTCATTTCAACAATTTAAGGTAAAAACTAAATAAAAAACTTGTTAATTTTTTTTAAATAACAAATATTTCAAATAATGTAAGTATCCATACTTTTTACTCATTTTGTATATTACATGGAGCCTTAAAAAGAAAATTAAATCGAACTGATCCTCACTTTTAAATGAACAAATCACGGAAATTAATTTGAATTTAAAAGGATATATATTTAGTTTTTTCTAAGAAATATATGTATAATTATTCCAAAAACTACCGATTAAAGACGATTCTTCACCTCTAAAGAGATGACAACCCAAAAAAAATGAAAATATTTTTAATATATTAGTTTCTTATTTTTAATACTTTTATTTTTAAATGTAGGTACCTATATGTGAATCCTCTAGAAAAACACGCACGCGATGATTTACACTTTTATTACATCTAATGCATGTCAAAATTATTAACCTAAACATTTTCTAGGCTTAACACTTGTCGCATTAGCATTGGCTTTTTTCAGCAATACTTTTGAAATTTTAGTAACAACTATAAATATGATACATTTCGATCAGGTATTATAAAAAATAGTGTATATAACTCGGGTCATTAGGTAATTTTATGGGCAACCTGGTATAGTTCTCGGTTTACTCGGAGATAAATCGGTTGTTATTAAGATTGACTTACAACCTTATATCTAAAACATTTATTGTATCATGGAAATTTGTGGATATTACGGCGACAAGATTATCCAACAATATCTAAATTATATCTACCTGTCAAAAAATAACTTTTTATCAATTCAACAAAACATTTCAATACTCTTCAAGTTCACTCTAAAATTCTTTTCATGAAATTCTATAAATTTTTCTCCAACTTTGTAAATCACATTTTACTCTAACAATATTAGAAATCAAGAAACTTGAGAACTTTCAGCATTTCAACAACAAAAACTGCTGCATTGTTAAAAGTATGCATAAAAATTGTTAATAATGACAAAGAAATAAATGAAATCTCAAAAAGAATCGAGATAGTTAACATATTATTTTTAGAAACTGGATCTCAGTTAATGTCTATTTTAATCGCAAAGAGAAAAGCTAATATAAACAAAATCAACAAATAAAAAAACAGTTTAAACTAGAAGAAATTAGGAATTATACTTTTAAAAAGAGTTTTAAGGAAATGAACAAAAAATTAAACGGTGTTGACACAAATAAACTAGATTAATTTTATATGATGTGTAAGTCATTTTATTCACACCATCTACAAAAAAACCTTTTAAAAAACACCAAATATGAGAATCGATAACAAGGAAGAATGCAATAGGCCTGTACGCCTCCAACGAATTGAAAAGTGGTAGTTGGCTCAAACGATATTTAGTGTTGAAAAAAAATAAATACATAATATATTTTCGGAATCAAATCGCTTGAATAAATTAAAAATCTGAATAGACTGACAATGTACTGAACATCCTATCCGATATTCAGCTTCAAAGTGTGATAAGATTGCTGTGTATGTAGCATGAGCAGGTATTTAACGACCATTACTTGCTTATGCAAGAACTTTTAGTTTATTTGAATTATACTTTATAATTGTTTACAAGTTTTATTAGTTTAAGAGTGACATCTTTATACGTCTATGTTGTGTGTATATTACTAATGCTGCCACCTTGCAATTTTCATTAAACACTAGTCGTTTATGTTTTGTTAGATTATAAATCCTTGTACACCAATTCCTGCCCATTTTTAATTTTTAGAAAAACCACCATTTATTAAAAAAAAAACAAAAATGCCTATTGAGTAGTTTTTCTACACTCTGAACATTTTTAAATGACTGGGCCTAATAAGGTTTGAAAACATACATATTTATCCAATGATGACCAAAAGTCATATGAACCATGTTTTTAAAGAGATTTCATATTCGATATTTGCGTGTTTAGTTTGTCATCTGTGACACATAATATGTAAAGAGATGACGTAAATAATTTTTAAATAAGGCTTAAATCAAATTGAATAAAATCACTTACAAAACAGTCATTCTAAGTTAAACTCTCGATGTGGGTTTGATGAAATTCATTTTTAGAATAAATAAGTTTACAAGTGCTAAACTTCTACAAAATCTCTTTACCAATAAGGTTCATGTGGAAGTCAAAGGTAATATAAATTACAAGGTTTTTAGGCTTGTTACACATGTCAGTGAATTGAAAAACGTGCGAAAAGCACATGTCAAGTACCGTACAAAGCCTGTATGCAGTAAGAGGGACGCTCTCCTCTCGTCCCTCTACTTTTTCCTTCACACCATATCAGATCCCCAATTTGCCCGTTGGCCCTTTTTTTCTCGTGTTGTGTATAGTATTTTCGCGCGTCTTTGCCTCCGTTACTACCGCCACCGTCGTCGCCTTAATCCTCTATTATTATTTTTTCTTCTGGCTCGTATAGCTCAAATAATTAAGGCCACAAAGCTTCACTCCCTACCTCACAAACGGAAAGTGGCAAAGTGTGAAATCTAAACGCAAAGTGGAAAACAATATCCTTTTTGATCAAAACGATTTAAAAAATTTGTACTTTCACCGGAGGCGTGAATACTGGGTTTATTTTGTTTAAGGGTCCTGAAATGGTGCTTTGTAATACATAGGCAACCACGCGTATCCTTTTTTTATACTTGCTTTAACCAACAAGAATGCGTACTTTTCTTTGTGTGTTTTCCTGTATTTTTACTAATTAACAATAAGAATGTGCGTTTTTCACAATTTGTATACGCAGATTTGATATCAATTAAGTAAACGGTCCTTTTTACCTATTAACAATAGTGGGAAAAATGTTTAAACATTTTGTTAAAACCTAATAGTCCTGTCGCTCGTAAAGTGTATAATAATCACCTTTTCATTGTTACATTAAGTAGTTATTTTTTTAGATCGACAAATGTTTTTTTTCAATATTTTAAATGCATAAGTATTTTTCTATGACTCACTTCATTTATCGTTTTTAACACTTCATTATATGTATAGATTTCATGTGCAATTTCCTCGTTTCCTTTCTAATATACTTTATGTCAGTTATAACGGTATTACAGACACGTATTTGAGCTTTATTTTCTGATTTAGCTGCTACTTTTCTACAGCTTGGCAACGTCGCTTAAATTCTCTCTCAATAAAAACAAAAGAAAAATAATAATTTTTCGCACTATACCCCCGAACATTTTTAATATTCTCTTTCGCTGCTCCCCCAAATGAAGAATGCGGTCCCTAATCCGGCGGACAAAGAACGAGTCGAGCTGCCCTACGGGGGTCCACAAACGTCTGTCCGAAAATCGTCCTTAAATAGACTTAAAATAAAGGTCAGTGAATCCGGTTGGATTGGTGGTCGATTTTTTTCGAGAGGAGAGAGAACACCAGCATCAAGGCAGTCAGTTTTATGTTCTATGTATGCGAATGTGTATGCAGTAGTAGCAGGAGCAGCAGTAGCAGCGTTTTGAATGATTAAATTATTTGGAATGCGGCAATTGGAATTGAGTTTATGAGTATGCGAGCTTATATTGGCTTTAACTCGACGGCAATTATATGGTAATTTTTAGGGCACGATGGCGTTAATTAAACAAGACTTTAATCCCCGCCTGACACTTCGTCAATGACTTTCGATTAACGCCTTAATTTGCCACTTTAATTTTATTGAACCATATTTATTATTTACGAAACTCTAAAGAGACCCGCATACTAATTTCAATACATAGGACCAATTTTGATATAATTAAACGGATAATTAACCGTAAAAGTATAAAATATAATTTACCAGTTCCGGTTGTTTGATGCCCAGTGGCCAATCCTAAAACGGCGGCTGCCGACCCGGGTCCGCCCCCGGCGGCTGCGGCGGCATTCATTTGGGCGGCGGCGGCGATACCATGCGGCAAGAACGCGGCCGCTACCGCCGCTTGTGCATTGAAATAGGCCATCCGGCTCGCAGCCATCGTCATGTGGTGGTGACTGAATCCATGTTCTGACGGATGGAACCCCGTCGGTGCTTGCAGTTGATACTATTGAAAAAAACGATGAATGAATTTATTGTTTGTGGGTACAGGATAAATAAATTTGTATGTAGTTATCAGTATGTAGTAAATAAGTTTGTATATAGTATAGTGTATAAGTTTGTATGTAGCTTAGGTATATTTCCAAAAATCATTATTTAAAATTCTTTGAGTCCAGAATACCTAAAGCAGATGGTGGACCTCATTAGACTGATCATAAACTCCGGTCAAGATCGTTGGGTCAAAATTAAAAAGGTCAGGATGTCACCGAGTATCCAAGCATGTACATATGTGACAAGAGGTTGAAAGGGAACTTCTGATCGATATTTGAAGAACGGAAATTCATTTTTAAAATCGTCAAAATAATAATCTCTTAAACGGAATTTTAAATCGTGATAACGTAAAATATCAATATGTATACACCACTATATTAACTGCTAAATAGTAATTTGTGTACTTAGGCCACCACTACGCCAGTAGCTTGGCTGTTTAGAATAATATTAAGAAATTAAAAAAAAACATTACATTACCACTTAGACAGTTTTGAGTTTCCACTCTTCATTTGTATTTGTCTTGGGATTTTAAAGTTTAAGTAAGTACATATAAAAAAGTACATAAATTGTCGTGACCTTTTATTTTACAATCATTAATAACATCTTAAGTCGATTAAAATTAAGTACATACTTACACAATAAATTCTATACATCTTACCTGTACTTTGCTATAAAGTAAGTACTTTTATGTATATTATGTATACATATAAAGAACTTACCTATTTTATCTTTTAAACAGGCATATGTAAGACATGTGTTGAAATGAGCTTATATGTATATTACTAACAATAAGTTGATTTTTTCATCCTAGATATATTTAGAAACGTTTTTCGAAGACAATTTCTAGTCTTTGTCGATGTGACATATAGACATCAAATACTTAATTAAGAATTAAAAATCTAAAATGAATTGCTTTTTTATATTTAGCAAATTGCAAGAAAAAAATTATTATTATATACTCACAATAAATTTTAAGTTAATTAAATAATTTCTTAGATTTATGTATGTATTATGTATGTACCTACTTATAAAAAAATAAAAAAATTTCCATTAGGTTCTACTTTTTACAGTTATTCAAAACATATAATTTTCCTTTTTTACCTTATGATGAGGATACACATTAGGCGTGATCGCAGAAACAGCGGCGGTCGGCGATCTATGGTGATGGTGATGATGTTGCGAATCTCCAAGACCTAACAACTCCTGAATGGCGAAAGGTGACCTTTGTGGCATCGTCTGTGACGGCTTATTTAAAATACTCGGTGCCGTCACATGAATTGTGTCCACTAAAAAATCACTAATTAAAGAATTGAACCTAACAAGTAAATTAGAAATAATAATGCATTAGAAACCAAAGTTCAAAAGAAAAATTAAAAAATATTCATTTAAAAAATTACATATTAATAAATATTTGAACTTGATTTTATTGTTTAAAACAATTTTAATTAAACTGATGATCATTGTGTGAATTCTTAAGCAAAAAATAGTAAGTAATAATAAATTTTAATTTGTGACAAATTAATAAGTATAAATTTAATTAGAAATGAAAGAAAAATTTTGTATTACTCAATATATTTGAGAAGATATTTCAAAAAATTGTAGAAATTTAAGGTATCAAAAATATTTATCTACTTTATTGTGGACTAGATTTGATAGTTTATTTAATCAACTTAGCGCCCGTCGCATTAGTTGATGATTGAATAATACCTATTTCTTAAAGTAATTTTAATTTTTGTGTTCTTTATATAATTTCTGAACCGAATTATTTCTTTTTGTGTCAAATCTTCATGTCATCAAAACAACGATATGGACTTTGATAATTTGCACAAAACGGCATAAAAACCATATAATATATACAAAGACAAATTCGCGCTTCATTCATATTCATAGTTTATTAAATAAAAGAGTTCCAAAAAGGAACTGGTAGGAAAATTGTTTTTGAACAACATACTATTAAAAAAAAGTAGGTAAATAGGGGTATAATAAATATTTGCCTAATTTTAGCTCACCAGAAAAACTTTTATCGTTCGTCTCTATTTCATTGTTCATATTGAGCACAAAACAATAGACTTCACCAATCACTGGGATCACCAATCTCCAGAAAATAATCAAACCGTTCACAAACAATATCCATTACGACCGCATTATTGTCCTAATTTTATTATTTGCCAATTTAAAATTAAATTTTGTAATACACCAATTTGCCGTAAAATAACTCGTAAAAAAAAAATTGGCCCTGTTAATAGCCTCTTATTTCAAAAACCGTTTTTAAAAAATACCCAAAATGCAACCGATCCGATCGTATCCCATCGTAAAACTGAACTGAACTCCCTTCAAGATAATACAAAAGGGAAAAATGCCCCGTCTCTCTAGTAGGGAGGTTATTGACTACAAAGATACTCCCTAATATTCCCCGGGTTTGAATAGAAGTTTATGAAAGGAGGCGGGGCCAATTGTCGACCAATCAACGTGCCTCATATGGCGCGTCGCGATTTTCGCTCTAGTCTAAAGCGGCCATGAAGCCCAGGCTTCTTCAATTGTTTACGATCCACGTTCTATCATGTTCATGTTCTCTCACTCTCACCCATTAGAACCAGTATATTGACCGTTCGTTCTTTCAGAGAGGAATAAAGGATTCTGGATCGCATTACCGGAGGAATTAAGGTGGAGTTTTGTTGGTTTAAGACCTAATCGGCCCTATTCCTATTGGATTTAAGGGTGGTTTTTCAACGATCTGGTTTATGGTCGTGTCGAACCGATTCAAGACTTAATTAGTAATGATGTGTTCAATTATAATAATTGGACGTAATTAATTGGCTCGCAAAGCCTCGCGTAGGAGAGAAGGGGACATAGAGGAGCAACCGAAGGGGTTTGTTTCAGGCCTAAAAACAATGTAATAATTTATCCAATTTTGAGGTGAGGGTGTTTGGTTGATTAATTGATTTTTCAGTTTTTCTTTTGTAAAATGGTGTATATGTCATCAGTTTAATCATTTTTGTGACAATTTTAAGTTTTCCTACCGAGATGAGTTTGGCTTTAAGCATTGAATGTTTTACTCTTTTTAGGATTTTTTTAGACAGGGAAAGAAATAATTGTTTTTTTAACTTTATATTCTATCAAATTCTTTATTGTTGTTATACTGAATAGAACAATTCTAAAAAATTATGACATTGATCGGGGGACAGCCTAGTTCCCACAAATGCCTTCCAGTGGGGCTTACGATGGCAAATATGATAGTGAAGTTCATGTCATCATTGGTAGTACCTGCAAACAATGTTCATTGTTTTAAGTGCAAATGGATTGTTTCCATTAGAATTAGAATTTAATGAAAACCGATTTAGTCCAATATAGGGAAACTGTTCATGTCCAATAGTTTACAATATTTCTTTCAGATGATAATCGAAAGTAAATACCTAATTACAATTGAAGCCTTTGGGGCAATAATATGTTAACTCAATATTTTATTATTTAGAGATGTTTGTGCTTAAAGCGTTTTTTTTTATATTTATGAATTAAATAAAATTCGAATATTTTGGAAAAGCTTTTATGTATACACATACAGTGTGGAAGTTGTGGATGAAATAATGCACATAACTAAAACCCCGCACATTTGCGACCAAAATCCTTGGACAGGTCGATTTTTATTTGTAGCTGCGTTTTTTTTATAAAAAAATCATGTATACAGGGTGACTCAAAATCAAATTACAACTGCCAAGTTTATTTTTTCACCTAGATACACATTTTTATTTCATTATGGAATTTTGTTTTAAATTCTAAGTGTGTTCCATTTAACATATCCTATTACTGAACTCAACAGTTACCGAAAAATTTCAATTAAACATATCAATAACTAAGATCCCGGGCATCTGTGGTTTAAATCGTCGGACACGTAAACTTCCTTTTTTCATTGCGAACACTTTTTGATAGTCATTTTTTGTTTTTTCCACTTGTTTCACAATGGTGCCATCATATTTTTTTTGACATGCCCAAAAAAAATGAGGAGTGAAAACAAAAAATGATGTAGAATTGCTAATTAAAATATATTATTTGACAACGCATTAATAAAAATTCATATTTACAGTCGCATAATAGAAGAACAACGTAGAATAAAGTTATTCATACAAATTTTACACGGAGTAATAAGACTCGGATACATTTATCAAATATTAATTAATTTAATATTATTCCTGTGACCTCATATTAAGTAAAAAAAAGTGCGTTTTGAACTAAATCTAAGAAAATACAGCATTTAAAAATAAGATAATTAAACGATTTAAAGACGTAAATATAAGTAACAAACATTGAAAAAAAGGAATACGATAAAAATTCTTTGAATACTATAACAAATATTAAAAAACTCCTATCACATGTATTTTTCTTTAATCTTATTAAATTTATTATGATTTCATCATATAAGTAGTCATAATAATCTTGTTTCTTTCTTTCTTTTTTCGACTTCAATGTTTTCACCAATAACTTCTCTTCTCAATAGTTTTCGATATCCCTGAATGCATTCTAGACACCCAATCGCGTTAAGAACCAAACAATTTGTGTTTAAAGAAAACTGCATTTTGTTTTAAAGATAATTTGAATGACATCGTTCTGGGTTAGAATTTAAGTCCTTCAATTAAAATTAGTCAACATAAGTAAGTACATGAGTTTCTATGTTTTGAAGTAAAAAATTCATCTAAAAGTCAAAATCCCAATGTAAGTCGTTTTAATTTAAAGCCCCTTAGATATTTTCCTAATGTTATCTGTTAATTTAGGAGTCTAAGAGAGAACATATCGAACAAGTTTAGATTTTTGTCAAAATTAAAGTTAATATTTTTATGTTCAAAGGTCGTCAACTAAACAATTTAATTATTAAAGTTTAGTCTAAAGGCGTAATGAAAAAAAACATACATATTTACTACTAAAAGTACAAGCATACTTGGGCATATGTTCGATTATGCCTAGATAATTTTTACAAGTACTGCATATCTACTATTTTTCAGTTGCGGATTACGTCATAAATTTATTTTCAAAAACCCTTATGTATATATAATTAAAAAACGCTGAAAAAGATACTACACATTAAGGCTTATTATATTTATCCATATATTCTGAAGTTCAAATCAACTTATACTTAACAAATTATTCAACTAAAAATGTCTCATAGTATTTTCTTTAAAACAAAAGTTTCGACATGTTTCATAAAATATTACCCCTTTGGAAATTCTATAGATATTTGGTATAGAGAGATGAAAATCCATCGTTCCGACAATGGGTGATTTGCGGCCAAACGTGTGAGGCCGCATCATCCAAGTTACCGTAATAATGGACTTCTATCCTGAGTTACGTATGTTATTTTTCATGAACCCTCTATCATAAATTCAACTTCTTTTTGTCACTAAAGATGCATAATGTAGGAAAACAATTGTCGACATTTGAAGACCGCTTTTCTATATAGTGATAAGCCACAAAAACAAATTATTGAGTTATTGCACGTCAAAGTTTTTGAACGTAATCTAAAATGTATTAGTGAAACTTGAAAATTTTCGGCATTATGTCGATACCCGTAGGATGACCGCTACAACTCTTCTACAATCGCTTACTATGTATTACTAGGTTTGAAAGAAACAATAATATTGATTTTTGTGTTTATGTGACTTATCACTATGTAGAAAAGTGGTCTTCATTTTAATAACTAAGTAAAACTTCGTTTAATATTTAAAGGAGTGAGTGGGTAAATGTGGAAAGTAACAAAATGCTGATATTGAGATTTTTTTTAAAAAGGTATCTATATAAAATTATTACCATGTAAAGTTCGCTTTTTTTTTTAATTTAGCATAATAACTTCAACCACTAGTTCCATTACTTATGACAGTTATCATCCGTATTAGGCGCATTCACCCTTTTGATCATTTTTTTTAAAGGTCAGCGTTATATCCTGTTTTTAGTTTGTCATCTCTCTCGGAAGAGTTAATAAGTTTAATAACAATGATTCAGATCTTGAAGAAAAGAGGCACCTAATCTGAAGGTGTTAAAAGTTGAATTTTCAATGTAGGTTGAAATAAAATGTAAAATCAGTTAAAAATAATTTTCGTAGTAGAATTATCTCGGATTTGAGATTTTTAACCATTTGATATAGGTAGGGGAAAGTCGTCAAAATCATAGTACTTAAGAATGAAGGTGGGGGAGAATTGGTACGTTAATTAAAAAATGTCAAAAGTCATTTTATTAACCAATAAAATGGCTTTTGATCCACAGTTTTTAATTCAGTGCTTTTGTAGTAGATAAGCATGTACCATCGTGGTGAAGAGATATGGAACAGCAAAATTTTAGATCATCTTCTATACTCTATAAAAAATACATATCCGATTAAAATGAAATTAATAATAAAAAGAAAGCATTTTTCATTAGGAATAACTCATAATTCAAATTTACTAAGAATTTATTTAGGAGAATTGTCATTATATTATATGAATTATATGGTTAAATTCATTACTTAAATTAATCAATTATAAAAATTGTATAGTGCAAAAGATAGTTTATGTCTGAGTATTGTACACTTGTTTTTTATTTGCACACATACCTATACATATTTAAGTTTGAATACCGAAAGTGTGATATTGGATACCGATATACCAGTTATGTTTTCTACTTGTTTAAAAAGGGTTGCCATAGAACAATAAGTACGTATACCTTTTAGGATACCCGTTTAATTATTCTTTTAAAGGGTCTCTGAATGTAAGTTGTGGTTTAGAAATTAGTGTGGAATATTCCTTAAACTCGTTAAATTCAGTCAATTCAGTCGCATACAGTATCCTTTTAGCTACTTATGCCTAGTTCTAAAATACTATTTTTCATATAATTTACATCGTATATCAAACTTATGATGTCTATACAGCGAACGACTTTTAAGTGGGTATTTACTGCCCAGAAATTAGTTTCTTTTAACCGTTGTTAGAGAGATAGAAAAATAAAACATATACTTCAACGCATATTTATAGTTAGTAAAATGCTACGTCAGCCGTATATCTTTTTTAAGTCGATTTGCAACTTTAAACTTACAGGTGATTATAAAAAAAAATTTCTATGTAGAAATACCTATATGAAATAGTTTTTGAAATACTTATAATAATAACAAAAACCATAAAATAATAATTAATATTTGAAGAGGTAAGCGATGTTATGTAACAAATTGGCTATTTCGAGAAAAATGACTGAAATTTTTATCCAATGGAAAATAATTGAACACTAATTAATTATTTTATTATTTATTATTTTACATTAACTTTAATTCGGTGATAAAAATACATAAAAATTTTGGATTCTTAGATAAACTATGCACACAATAAGTGACAAAAATAAAATCTTATAGAACAGGTAGTTAAACTATTAAAATGTTTGGTGTAATTAGGGATCAAATTTCTAATAATACTATTATTATGAGGTTTTAATGTTTGTAAAATGGTATCACAGAACTTACAATTAATGAAAATAATTAATTTTTCTATTTTATTTTTCCATTTTATTTTTAAAGCTTTTGCTGTGTATTTAAAATTATTATTTTGCAAACCTAGATACAAAATCACCTTGCATTTGAAAAAATATCTTAAAAAAAATGTAGAACTTCCAAAAATAGATCCCATTAGTACAGCATATTTTGTCGAGGATAGAGCGATTGAATCCGGTTTTCCGTTATGAAGAGAAAATATACCGAAGGAAAATTTCTTAATTCGCATGAATATCAAATCATCATCGTCGTCATTCTCGTTGGCCGTCTTTTGAAATAAACGGCGCACAAAGAATGGATTAAATAAAACGACGAGGAAAATATAATTTCTGAAAATTATTTCGACGTCGTCGTCTTCGGGAAAGAGCCCGCGGGGCTAAATCAGCGAATCAGCGGAAAATTTAAGCCTTATTTATTATTACTATTATTATTATTACCAGGAATAAACCGTTCGTTTCATTCATTTGAAAACCGCAATTTTCCCCCAAGGGGATTTTCGTTTCTCTCTCCCTCTTTTAAATAAGCAAACTTTCAAAATAGGATTCAAACTGGAATCGTCATTCATTTCAATTCGACTAAAAAGCATTTTCGTAAATTAATAAATGCCGTCGTGTTTAATCCTTTCTTTAAGTTTTTTTTGCATCGAACTATAAAGAACCTTGCCGGGCTCTAACATAGATTAAAAATAAGGAGGGAAAAAAAGGAAAAATAGGGACAACCAATGAGGAGTCTTTATAGAAATTTTCAATGTATCTCTTCGCAACCACTACCATCGCTGCGCTCTTTTGTTTTCCCCTTCTTCGACTAGGAGTGATTTACAGGAAAACAAAAGTAAAAAATGAGGTTACATTTTATAGCAATAATTTTCCGATACTTTAGTCTTGATTCATGTCTATGAATATTACTCATACATGTTTCTTAAAGTGACAATGAAAGAAAACAAAGTAAAGTATTAACGAGCCTCTGAATACAATATTAACTTATTATTTGAGGACCACTGATTTAACCGATGTTTTCAGAACATACAGTACAAGACTATGTTTTTCGAAACGGTAATATCCCGTAGTACAATTTCCTTACAGGATTCTGTAAAAGTATCCTAGGGGACGGTTTGAATGGATCGATAATGGGTTTGTCCCCACAGGGATTTAAAGTTTCAGGCAGAAAGGTTTGAAACTTGGCTAAAATTATAATGATTCTCTAAAAGTTATTAAAAGTTTCATTGAAAAAGTTTTATTTTCAAGAAAATAAACTGAAATGATTTTGATGATCAGAATATTGTTGGAATAGAAAATGCATATTTTTCTTGTATTTGTCTTTAAAAAAATATAAAATTTTAAAATTAAATTAAATTAAAGTAAAGGAAAAATACAGTTATTAGGTATACAGTTCATCAAATTTTTAGAGGTTAATCCACCTTCTTTTAAATAGAAATGAAAGCAAAAATGTTTTAACTAAAATATTCCATTATGGAATATTATTTTAAACATAAAAAAATATTGTAGGTTTTTTAGCATTTATATTTCTTTAATCAACCTTTTGGAATGTCTTCATTAAATACTTACCTAGTTTTAATGTGAATTTCAAAATTATTGAAATTTCTTTTATTTTGATTATATCCTTTTTTAATGGTTAAAATATAGTACTAACTTACCAAACTTGTTCGAAATTGTTAAAATTTAAGTGTTGTTAACATCATATTTTGCAGATTTTGTATTTTATTTAAGAACCTTTAATGATTATTTTCCACTTCAGATGTTTTCTAAAAAATGTTTATTTTTATTAATTCACTACACTTTATTTACAAATTAAATTTAGAAGATTATTAATCACATTCCAAACGACATTTTGGTCTAATTTAAGTATAACGGAATCCACTGCATTCCATATTTTAAAGAACACCAATTCTAGCCGACTTTAGTATTTTTCTGTTGAAGAATATATTCATCTTAACGCGCAACTGTTGTTCCATGATATCCGTTTTTAGGGCTTTTACGGTCAGATCAGGTTAACACTATGCAAAGGTAGAACATCGTTTTCTAACATAAAATTAAAAACTTAAAATATTTCGAATTCAAGTTATAAAATGTGAAAATTAACTCATCAAAAAATAAATAAAAATAGTTAATTGAATTTTTTGCTGCTATAAATAAATGAAAGAAAAATCGAAAGTGGAAAAAAAGAGCGGAGATTAAATTGGCGCGTGATAAAAGCGACAATTAATACTTACAAAATTGAAAACAATCGCAATCGAGTGAAATTTATCCAGTCGTCCTCGGCAATATGGCGGACCAGTTAATAATCATCATCATCATCATCATCGTTCCGGCTGGATCAAAACGGCACTGGAAATCTGGCATTCGCTACGAAAATTACATTCATTTGTCTCGGAAATGAAGTGAAATCGTGTCAAAATCGCGGTCGGCTTGTTATTTATTATATCAATCCGGAGTGGGAGGCACGAAATTTACGGTTAATTTTTTATTTTTTGATAACGGATATTTGCGATTATTCCAAAAAGGGAGGGGGTGCAGGCGGTAAGATGAAATCGTGATGGATTTCGAGGGGAAATCTATACAATATGGAAATTCTCGTTAACGATATGCCTCATTATATTTTCTAAGAGCTTTCACGGCAAAAGTGGAGGTAGAGGTGGAGGAAAATGAGAAGGGTATGCTGATTTTGGCGAGTTTCAATCTTTGAGAGAAATAAAATTTATATACAGAGTGACCCGAAATAAAATATAGATAACTACTGGTAATAGCATTCTCTCTTAAAAATGTTTAAATAGATTAGTGTTTATATTTTTTAGTGTCACTCTTGTATTCTTTCCATTTAAACGAGTTCTGAAGTACTTATTTAATAATTAAATTTGACTTAACAAAGCAGTTAAGATAATTTTTCGCAGTTAAATTATTGCCAGATTACTAGAGACTCTCAAACTTTCCAAAAGTATATACAGTTAATGAAAGGTAATGAATTTTAAATGCGTAAGAAATTAGACCATGAAATCTGTCATATTCAGTACATTAACATTTTTGCCTAAAACATGCTTTTTATTAAACATTTTAAAAATAATAGAATATTTCATTCACATCTTTGGTAGCATAAGTTCCGAAAATGTTCAGAAAATCCAAAGGCAAAAATGCTTTTTTCAATTTCATTCTTTCTTTTTCATTACAATTTCCACTACAAAACGAGTTTTAAAGCTGATTTTGAAATTAGGGGAGGCATCATGAGCGAACAAGACTAAATAAAAGGAGAAAAACGGATCATCAAAGCGACAAAAATATGAAAAATTCCTTTGATCTTTCGGGCATTAAATACTTTTATACACAAGAAGATGACAAGCGATTTGAGGAGGGACGAGGAGCGACAGGACGCGAACGCTAAAAATCTCATCTCATTATAATAATAATTTTTCAAGTCGGATCGTATAACACTTAGGTAAGCGCGATTTTTCCTTTGAGGTCTATAATATTTCCACAATTATCATATTGCAGTATGAAATCGTCACTTCTTTTCTTTATGTATGTAGCTCTTGATAATTGGCTGAAAAAAATTCCTCGACCTCTCAGAATAAAGAAAAAGAAATCCAAATTAATGGTTGCCTAATTTGTCATGTTGCGCGTGACATTCGGACAACGCCAATCGGACAGAACGAGCGTCGGGACGCGTGCCTCGTGACGGCTTCAATTAACTTTGTTACATTGTTAAACGATAATTTGCTACTGACTCTTTTAAGGGTGATTTTTCGGTAGTTATTTCACAGCGGGAGATAAGAATATTGCGAAGCCTATTATATATTTCATATTCTCTGTTTCAAAATTTATGACGTGATAAGTGAAAAAAAAATGGAATATTAGTTTTTTTTATTTAATATTTGAAATACTCTATAAAAACTATGCAATGAAAAATTGATCTAGAATTGAATCTAGAAGCAGTATACCGACATTATTCTTCTCAGAATATCCCTTTTAGCTTTTTACTATTCATACTATTTGAAAAATTGAATTGATACCGTCATGATTGTGAAACAATTTTTCCTGTTTTCGTCTAAATCTTCTTCTTTCCTTGGATATTACACAGAGAGGGTTTGCACGTATAATTAGGTAGATGACAGGATGTTCCATAAACATTGCATTATATTTCAGGGGGTGCCCCATTGAAAAATAATTATAGTTTTACATATGATCTATATTGCGGTACAGCTTCGTTATAAAATTACTGGGCGTTAAAGGACTATTAGAAAATTCAAAATTTATTAATATCTTCAAAACCGCTTGATATATTCAAATTTAATTTTGCATGTTTTAACAATTAACGTAGACGTATTTTTTTATGTAAAATTATTATTTTTAATTTCATCAGTGACGTGCGTACGAACACATCTCAGTATAATTTTAATGCCAAAAAAGGTTGGCCACTAGTATTTCCCAGCATAAAAATCATTTTTGGAGTACCTACTTATTAAATTTAAAATCCGTCTGATGTATCCGCCATATGTACTTTATTTTATGTTAATCTTAATTGAAAAGGCAAATGACTTTTCATGAATTTAATCAAAAATTGTGTTATATACCGAAAAATGTCAATTATTCTGTTCTATTCCAAATTAACTAAGAACAGTGATTTTTGATTTTTTTTTTGGTTTTGAAATATTAATAAAATTTTAATACTCTATAACTTTGTAACGAAACTTTATTAGAATTATATGCGGAGCCACCATTATTTTTCGATGGATAATCATCTCCTGAAATATAATGCAATGTTTAAAACATTAAACTGGAAAACTAAGGGTCAATAAGAATATTATTGCCATTGAAGGAAAATTAAGAAAAATGTTCAACTCTGAGACAATTTACTTTGCAATAACCGATAGCAACATATGTATGTAGTTATTACAATTTCATTTTATAATGGAAAATACAGAGTATCGTAATGTCGCTGAATTTACAGGTTTTGTGCCTGTTAAATATAGAAAGATGCATTTTTCGCGCAAGAAATTTTTTGTAAAGATGTCGATCTTTTAGCACTCTCTGCTTTTCATTTTGAAACCTTCCTTGTATCTGTACGATCTTGTAAAATATGGAAAAGATAAAAAGGTAATATATATGTATGTAATATAAGAATTACTTATTTTATTGTTTGATCAATCTTAGAATGTACCTACATAACTATACCCAAGGTAACAAGTCAACAAAATCAAAATTCAAGACTAAATTACACCTTTTTATTGCCATTATAAGTCAAGAACTGAACATTTTTCACTGGACTGTACGAATTCCCCTTTTCTCTTCTTCCTTTCCCGCACTGATTGTGAAACAGCTGAGGGATCAACATGAATAAATTTTTTTTGCGGACGTCCACAAATTCGTCCATATATTAGGCTTTGGCCGAATCAATATTTACAAATAAATTATTAGTTTTAATGTAGAAAGTTAGAAATTAATTTAACTATTTCAAATTTAGAAAGTGTTTTAACGATACTCCAACTCTAATATATATTTTTATAAAATTGAGACTGGTTTAGACTTGGACGAATTGATTAAGGACTTTTATTCTGGTGCCTCTTAAATCATACAAAAAGGACTGTTTTAATTTTCTCTGCACGTCACCAGAGAGGCAAGAGAAAAAATGCCGCCTGCCACCGTCGCCTTTACCACCACTAGCAATTTACAAATGGGCCTCCGTCGATGAACCTAAGCGCAAACAAATTAAAAACGATGTTTTCCACCAATAGAAATACGTCTTTTTATATGACGAGGACCAATAGGAGAATAGGATTTAAACGCGTCATCAAGGTGCGAATTTATGTGATTTCCAGAGACTTATGTGTGTGTATGTGTGTTTGTACGAATGCGTAAAAAAATACTAAGCGAAGTAATTTAAAAAAGGGAGCCATAGAAGTGTCAGGTAAAATGGAAGATACATAAATAAATATAAGAGTTGATGATTGACATTGATAATTTTGTATAGATGGGATGGGAACAAAAATTTTTCCAGTAAAAATATTTTTGGCTCCTAAATACTATTTCTAAATCAAAAAGTCGCTATCCATATTTAAATACAATTTGTATTCTTGTAAATAAGAGAAATCATCCAATAGAGTTGATAATTCATTTACTATAAAGTTGGTATATTTCCTGTAAATCGTTTACTGAAAAAACAAGACCCAATTAGATGATTGTATTCCTTTAACCATACATTGAATGAAACTGTTATCGAAATTTAGATTGCTTATCGTCATGAAGATTCCCATCAGACCATCATTAATCATTTACTCGTATAATTCATTTTATTTTAAATTAAGTTCAGGCTTGCAATTGCGCAACTTTCTCACATAGGAGTCGTAGCGAAATTTACTTTGTTATAACATCAAATCAAGCATATTTTTCGCTGAGAATAGTTTTTTCATAGCAGAAAACCATGAGTCCATTTCAAATTTAGATATTTGGTCATTATTGTTTGAAAAAAACAATATTATAGAAATTGATGTATTACCAGGAAAAATATTTATTTGATGTACCTACTTACATTAGTATCACCAACAATAACAGAGAAATATAAAGAATTTCATACTTTAACCACGTGTATTTTCATGTCTATGTTTTTCTTGATGAGGTGAATATCTAATATCATTTGTCGTCATGGAAACATGATGAACGGTGGTAAATATATGTAGTATAGGGCTACAAAGATTTTTGTGAAGCTTAAAAGGTGTACTTACTTTTGATTTATTATAAATTTATCTTGAAATTTGCATGAGATCAACCGAAAAATGTAGAATAGTGGTGGTTATTGATGCATTTAATTCTCTCGTGTAACCATTTATTTTTTACAATTTGATTTTTAGCTTCACCAAAATAAACGCATTCGAACGTGAAATAAAAGTTGCTTCAATTAAAACGCATCAATATCACTGAATAGGCGATAAAAATTGTATCAGCCAAAACCTAATCACTGTTGCGAATTATCCGCGCCAGTATGTATAGGGTGGGCCAATATAAGCGCCTCAGACAATTACGGCCTTACTAATGATTTCATTATTTACTAAAAAATTGTTTTCACAGTTATATGTATACTTATAGGACCTTATAGGCTACATTTTAGAAACATTATCATTTATACAGGGTATATAAATAAAAGTACAATTCAAATTTATGTTTTTTTAAATAGAACACCCCGTATTTTATTATATATTTTAAATTGGGAGCAGAAAATAATAGAAGTTGGCATAACACACAACAGGGCTGAAACAAACACTTCTTAATTACTTTTTTTTATTCCTGCATTTTAAAAACAAACTATTCTTCAAACCAAAGATAGTCCGTTAATAATTTAATATACAAGTGATTACATCTTGCTCATTTATAATTTAGGAGATCTTTCTTATTTTAAATGAAACGTTTACATTTTGATGTGTTAATTAGAATTGATTAATTAATGTCTTTTCAAATGATATTATGCGGCCCTAAATCTATATTTTATTGTTTCCCACAATTCACTTAATCCTGAAGTAAGAATTAAAGTATACAGGGTGTTTCAAAAACATGATGCCAAACTTTAGGAGGTTATAAAGACCGATAAATTAAGTCATTTTGCCTTATAAATATATCTCCGGAAATGAGCCGTTAAGGCACTAGACAAATATCGTCGC
Source organism: Hypothenemus hampei (assembly GCA_013372445.1). NCBI lineage: Eukaryota > Metazoa > Arthropoda > Insecta > Coleoptera > Curculionidae > Hypothenemus > Hypothenemus hampei. The sequence goes on from JABRWK010000074.1 coordinate 50,216, forward strand.
ATTTATTTTATTTAATCTGTGAACGTTAAGGAATACACATATTTATGATTTTTTGTATTTAAAGGTATTTATTAGATAGGAATAATAATAAAATGACATAACAATTGTTTAAAATTACGACCATCCATTTGCTGGCCTGCGGTTGTGTGACGAACCATATATCCAAATTTGCTTTACTCGAGAAGGTCACTTCAAAAGCCGCAATAGTCATATTTGGATTAACGAAAATTTATTTTGAACAATTGTTATGACATTTTATTATTATACTTATCTAATAAATAGCTTTAAATACAAAAAATCATAAATATGTGCATTCCTTAACATTCACAGAATAAATAAAATAAATGGGACAATTTTTTCTCTAGTGCCTAAACGGCTCATTTCCGGATATATGTTTATAAGGTAAAATGACTTAATTTGTCGGCCTGTATAACCTCCTAAAGTTTGACACCTTTTTTGGAAACACCCTGTATATTTCATCCTATGTGTAGATCTTCAGGAGTATAAAGTATTAAATAAAACAAGTTATTGTTAAAGTATACCTTGTTATTGTATACCGGTTTTTATGGTCGTTGCATGGATATTTTAATTTTTTTTACTCAAATTTTAAATGTATGGTATTTGGTTTTATTATATTATGTTTTTACTTTTTTTTCTCATTTTCATTAATTGTCTTCATTTATCAGTAATAAGTCGACTTTCTAGTAAAATGAATAGCATCATTTTTTATTCAAAAATTCACAAAGTAACATTAAACAGATACTGATGTATAATAAGAATTATTACAGTATGATGTTTGTTTAGAAATTTCTATAACCATAGAAACTGATCCAAGCCAAACTCTGACAGCATAGTTTCCTGAATGCGCAGAGCGGGATTGTGGACAAATTCATAATACTTAGGTCATTACCTTTTTAAAAAATATTTAACTAAATATTCAGAGTTTCTTGAAAATAAATTTCTAGAGTTTTGAAAAAAGTATCATTAATAATAAAAAGACACATGTGATTCTAGATAATTTAAAAAAATTAAATAAAATTCCATACATTTAATATATGAGCAAAAAAAATTACAAAATGTATGCAACCATTATAGCAACCAATTCAAAGCATAGTATGATTCTAATAATTTGCTTTATTTAATGTTGTTATTAAAAATTAATTTTAACCCTTAATTCGCACACATATCTTAGAATATTATAAAGTACCTATGGGGTTTCTAGAGGCCCCACGTTAAAAAAGCGGATAAACAGTAAGAGCGATTTGATATATTGATTGACAAAAATTCTGGAGTATATTTTTCTACTACCTTTATGTAAATAATTGTTAAATCGACCATAAATTATTTTTCAGATCAGACAAAAATTATGATCTTCTAGTGAGGTGAAAAAGCTACTTTTTTACAATAAAAAAATCATAATGTCTGTAATATTTAATATTCCAAGCTAAAAAATTTGCTACGATATTCTTAAAATGTTGCTCTTTAAAGAAGAAAATAATACGACAGCGCAAGTTTCAAAAAAGATTTTATTTTGAAAGTTGAAACATGTAATTTTATGGAAAAATATAACAAATACTATTCACATTGATCACATCCATTTTTTTAATGAATTCAAAGGAATTTTTTTTTTTTCAAAGTGATTGAGTTACCAGGAGGCCCCATAAGCGACTTAACGGTTATGAGAAAATGGTAAAAGATAGATTTACGACAGCATAGTGTCATTTAAAACGGCATTAATTTGTGGTTCTAATGAATACATAAAAATGTAAACATTCCATTTAAAATAAGGAAGATATCCTAAATTGTAAGTAAGCAAGATGTAACCATTCTTTCTGCTCACCCTGTATGTCAAATTAATAAAGAACTAATTCCACTTTGAAGAATATTTTGTTCTTAGAACGTAGCAATAAAAAAAAGTAGTTAAGTAACTTATTTCACTTAGAAGCAACATGTTTTTTAAGGCTTGCAGTTTTACATTTTATTTTAATTTCTTAAGAAATGTTTGTTTTATACCGATTATGTGTTATGCAAACTCCTATTATTTTCTTTTTCCAAATTAAAATATGTAATAAAATATAACGTTCCCTTAAAAAAAAACATAAAGTTTGATTTTTTTTACACACCCTGTATAAATGAGAATATTTTTAAAATATGCCCTATAAGGTCCTATACAGGGTGTCCGGAAATTCCGTCGTAATAATTCAAGTGATGAATTTTCGGCCAAAATTATGAAGAAAAGTTTATATGGACTCCTGTCCGGAAGTGCGTCCTAAGGGAGCTACGGTCCCTTAAAGATGACGCTCAAAATGTAGTATTTCTCTAATATCTCTGGAACCTCTTTAAGCAAAAATTCCTATTTTGCTATACTAATTACTAATATCAAGTGCTACATTCGCCTACTACAAATTCTCAAATATGACATACAGGGTGTTCTGTACCGGCGGTGCTCCGNTTTCTTTAATCAACCTTTTGGAATGTCTTCATTAAATACTTACCTAGTTTTAATGTGAATTTCAAAATTATTGAAATTTCTTTTATTTTGATTATATCCTTTTTTAATGGTTAAAATATAGTACTAACTTACCAAACTTGTTCGAAATTGTTAAAATTTAAGTGTTGTTAACATCATATTTTGCAGATTTTGTATTTTATTTAAGAACCTTTAATGATTATTTTCCACTTCAGATGTTTTCTAAAAAATGTTTATTTTTATTAATTCACTACACTTTATTTACAAATTAAATTTAGAAGATTATTAATCACATTCCAAACGACATTTTGGTCTAATTTAAGTATAACGGAATCCACTGCATTCCATATTTTAAAGAACACCAATTCTAGCCGACTTTAGTATTTTTCTGTTGAAGAATATATTCATCTTAACGCGCAACTGTTGTTCCATGATATCCGTTTTTAGGGCTTTTACGGTCAGATCAGGTTAACACTATGCAAAGGTAGAACATCGTTTTCTAACATAAAATTAAAAACTTAAAATATTTCGAATTCAAGTTATAAAATGTGAAAATTAACTCATCAAAAAATAAATAAAAATAGTTAATTGAATTTTTTGCTGCTATAAATAAATGAAAGAAAAATCGAAAGTGGAAAAAAAGAGCGGAGATTAAATTGGCGCGTGATAAAAGCGACAATTAATACTTACAAAATTGAAAACAATCGCAATCGAGTGAAATTTATCCAGTCGTCCTCGGCAATATGGCGGACCAGTTAATAATCATCATCATCATCATCATCGTTCCGGCTGGATCAAAACGGCACTGGAAATCTGGCATTCGCTACGAAAATTACATTCATTTGTCTCGGAAATGAAGTGAAATCGTGTCAAAATCGCGGTCGGCTTGTTATTTATTATATCAATCCGGAGTGGGAGGCACGAAATTTACGGTTAATTTTTTATTTTTTGATAACGGATATTTGCGATTATTCCAAAAAGGGAGGGGGTGCAGGCGGTAAGATGAAATCGTGATGGATTTCGAGGGGAAATCTATACAATATGGAAATTCTCGTTAACGATATGCCTCATTATATTTTCTAAGAGCTTTCACGGCAAAAGTGGAGGTAGAGGTGGAGGAAAATGAGAAGGGTATGCTGATTTTGGCGAGTTTCAATCTTTGAGAGAAATAAAATTTATATACAGAGTGACCCGAAATAAAATATAGATAACTACTGGTAATAGCATTCTCTCTTAAAAATGTTTAAATAGATTAGTGTTTATATTTTTTAGTGTCACTCTTGTATTCTTTCCATTTAAACGAGTTCTGAAGTACTTATTTAATAATTAAATTTGACTTAACAAAGCAGTTAAGATAATTTTTCGCAGTTAAATTATTGCCAGATTACTAGAGACTCTCAAACTTTCCAAAAGTATATACAGTTAATGAAAGGTAATGAATTTTAAATGCGTAAGAAATTAGACCATGAAATCTGTCATATTCAGTACATTAACATTTTTGCCTAAAACATGCTTTTTATTAAACATTTTAAAAATAATAGAATATTTCATTCACATCTTTGGTAGCATAAGTTCCGAAAATGTTCAGAAAATCCAAAGGCAAAAATGCTTTTTTCAATTTCATTCTTTCTTTTTCATTACAATTTCCACTACAAAACGAGTTTTAAAGCTGATTTTGAAATTAGGGGAGGCATCATGAGCGAACAAGACTAAATAAAAGGAGAAAAACGGATCATCAAAGCGACAAAAATATGAAAAATTCCTTTGATCTTTCGGGCATTAAATACTTTTATACACAAGAAGATGACAAGCGATTTGAGGAGGGACGAGGAGCGACAGGACGCGAACGCTAAAAATCTCATCTCATTATAATAATAATTTTTCAAGTCGGATCGTATAACACTTAGGTAAGCGCGATTTTTCCTTTGAGGTCTATAATATTTCCACAATTATCATATTGCAGTATGAAATCGTCACTTCTTTTCTTTATGTATGTAGCTCTTGATAATTGGCTGAAAAAAATTCCTCGACCTCTCAGAATAAAGAAAAAGAAATCCAAATTAATGGTTGCCTAATTTGTCATGTTGCGCGTGACATTCGGACAACGCCAATCGGACAGAACGAGCGTCGGGACGCGTGCCTCGTGACGGCTTCAATTAACTTTGTTACATTGTTAAACGATAATTTGCTACTGACTCTTTTAAGGGTGATTTTTCGGTAGTTATTTCACAGCGGGAGATAAGAATATTGCGAAGCCTATTATATATTTCATATTCTCTGTTTCAAAATTTATGACGTGATAAGTGAAAAAAAAATGGAATATTAGTTTTTTTATTTAATATTTGAAATACTCTATAAAAACTATGCAATGAAAAATTGATCTAGAATTGAATCTAGAAGCAGTATACCGACATTATTCTTCTCAGAATATCCCTTTTAGCTTTTTACTATTCATACTATTTGAAAAATTGAATTGATACCGTCATGATTGTGAAACAATTTTTCCTGTTTTCGTCTAAATCTTCTTCTTTCCTTGGATATTACACAGAGAGGGTTTGCACGTATAATTAGGTAGATGACAGGATGTTCCATAAACATTGCATTATATTTCAGGGGGTGCCCCATTGAAAAATAATTATAGTTTTACATATGATCTATATTGCGGTACAGCTTCGTTATAAAATTACTGGGCGTTAAAGGACTATTAGAAAATTCAAAATTTATTAATATCTTCAAAACCGCTTGATATATTCAAATTTAATTTTGCATGTTTTAACAATTAACGTAGACGTATTTTTTTATGTAAAATTATTATTTTTAATTTCATCAGTGACGTGCGTACGAACACATCTCAGTATAATTTTAATGCCAAAAAAGGTTGGCCACTAGTATTTCCCAGCATAAAAATCATTTTTGGAGTACCTACTTATTAAATTTAAAATCCGTCTGATGTATCCGCCATATGTACTTTATTTTATGTTAATCTTAATTGAAAAGGCAAATGACTTTTCATGAATTTAATCAAAAATTGTGTTATATACCGAAAAATGTCAATTATTCTGTTCTATTCCAAATTAACTAAGAACAGTGATTTTTGATTTTTTTTTGGTTTTGAAATATTAATAAAATTTTAATACTCTATAACTTTGTAACGAAACTTTATTAGAATTATATGCGGAGCCACCATTATTTTTCGATGGATAATCATCTCCTGAAATATAATGCAATGTTTAAAACATTAAACTGGAAAACTAAGGGTCAATAAGAATATTATTGCCATTGAAGGAAAATTAAGAAAAATGTTCAACTCTGAGACAATTTACTTTGCAATAACCGATAGCAACATATGTATGTAGTTATTACAATTTCATTTTATAATGGAAAATACAGAGTATCGTAATGTCGCTGAATTTACAGGTTTTGTGCCTGTTAAATATAGAAAGATGCATTTTTCGCGCAAGAAATTTTTTGTAAAGATGTCGATCTTTTAGCACTCTCTGCTTTTCATTTTGAAACCTTCCTTGTATCTGTACGATCTTGTAAAATATGGAAAAGATAAAAAGGTAATATATATGTATGTAATATAAGAATTACTTATTTTATTGTTTGATCAATCTTAGAATGTACCTACATAACTATACCCAAGGTAACAAGTCAACAAAATCAAAATTCAAGACTAAATTACACCTTTTTATTGCCATTATAAGTCAAGAACTGAACATTTTTCACTGGACTGTACGAATTCCCCTTTTCTCTTCTTCCTTTCCCGCACTGATTGTGAAACAGCTGAGGGATCAACATGAATAAATTTTTTTTGCGGACGTCCACAAATTCGTCCATATATTAGGCTTTGGCCGAATCAATATTTACAAATAAATTATTAGTTTTAATGTAGAAAGTTAGAAATTAATTTAACTATTTCAAATTTAGAAAGTGTTTTAACGATACTCCAACTCTAATATATATTTTTATAAAATTGAGACTGGTTTAGACTTGGACGAATTGATTAAGGACTTTTATTCTGGTGCCTCTTAAATCATACAAAAAGGACTGTTTTAATTTTCTCTGCACGTCACCAGAGAGGCAAGAGAAAAAATGCCGCCTGCCACCGTCGCCTTTACCACCACTAGCAATTTACAAATGGGCCTCCGTCGATGAACCTAAGCGCAAACAAATTAAAAACGATGTTTTCCACCAATAGAAATACGTCTTTTTATATGACGAGGACCAATAGGAGAATAGGATTTAAACGCGTCATCAAGGTGCGAATTTATGTGATTTCCAGAGACTTATGTGTGTGTATGTGTGTTTGTACGAATGCGTAAAAAAATACTAAGCGAAGTAATTTAAAAAAGGGAGCCATAGAAGTGTCAGGTAAAATGGAAGATACATAAATAAATATAAGAGTTGATGATTGACATTGATAATTTTGTATAGATGGGATGGGAACAAAAATTTTTCCAGTAAAAATATTTTTGGCTCCTAAATACTATTTCTAAATCAAAAAGTCGCTATCCATATTTAAATACAATTTGTATTCTTGTAAATAAGAGAAATCATCCAATAGAGTTGATAATTCATTTACTATAAAGTTGGTATATTTCCTGTAAATCGTTTACTGAAAAAACAAGACCCAATTAGATGATTGTATTCCTTTAACCATACATTGAATGAAACTGTTATCGAAATTTAGATTGCTTATCGTCATGAAGATTCCCATCAGACCATCATTAATCATTTACTCGTATAATTCATTTTATTTTAAATTAAGTTCAGGCTTGCAATTGCGCAACTTTCTCACATAGGAGTCGTAGCGAAATTTACTTTGTTATAACATCAAATCAAGCATATTTTTCGCTGAGAATAGTTTTTTCATAGCAGAAAACCATGAGTCCATTTCAAATTTAGATATTTGGTCATTATTGTTTGAAAAAAACAATATTATAGAAATTGATGTATTACCAGGAAAAATATTTATTTGATGTACCTACTTACATTAGTATCACCAACAATAACAGAGAAATATAAAGAATTTCATACTTTAACCACGTGTATTTTCATGTCTATGTTTTTCTTGATGAGGTGAATATCTAATATCATTTGTCGTCATGGAAACATGATGAACGGTGGTAAATATATGTAGTATAGGGCTACAAAGATTTTTGTGAAGCTTAAAAGGTGTACTTACTTTTGATTTATTATAAATTTATCTTGAAATTTGCATGAGATCAACCGAAAAATGTAGAATAGTGGTGGTTATTGATGCATTTAATTCTCTCGTGTAACCATTTATTTTTTACAATTTGATTTTTAGCTTCACCAAAATAAACGCATTCGAACGTGAAATAAAAGTTGCTTCAATTAAAACGCATCAATATCACTGAATAGGCGATAAAAATTGTATCAGCCAAAACCTAATCACTGTTGCGAATTATCCGCGCCAGTATGTATAGGGTGGGCCAATATAAGCGCCTCAGACAATTACGGCCTTACTAATGATTTCATTATTTACTAAAAAATTGTTTTCACAGTTATATGTATACTTATAGGACCTTATAGGCTACATTTTAGAAACATTATCATTTATACAGGGTATATAAATAAAAGTACAATTCAAATTTATGTTTTTTTAAATAGAACACCCCGTATTTTATTATATATTTTAAATTGGGAGCAGAAAATAATAGAAGTTGGCATAACACACAACAGGGCTGAAACAAACACTTCTTAATTACTTTTTTTTATTCCTGCATTTTAAAAACAAACTATTCTTCAAACCAAAGATAGTCCGTTAATAATTTAATATACAAGTGATTACATCTTGCTCATTTATAATTTAGGAGATCTTTCTTATTTTAAATGAAACGTTTACATTTTGATGTGTTAATTAGAATTGATTAATTAATGTCTTTTCAAATGATATTATGCGGCCCTAAATCTATATTTTATTGTTTCCCACAATTCACTTAATCCTGAAGTAAGAATTAAAGTATACAGGGTGTTTCAAAAACATGATGCCAAACTTTAGGAGGTTATAAAGACCGATAAATTAAGTCATTTTGCCTTATAAATATATCTCCGGAAATGAGCCGTTAAGGCACTAGACAAATATCGTCGCATTTATTTTATTTAATCTGTGAACGTTAAGGAATACACATATTTATGATTTTTTGTATTTAAAGGTATTTATTAGATAGGAATAATAATAAAATGACATAACAATTGTTTAAAATTACGACCATCCATTTGCTGGCCTGCGGTTGTGTGACGAACCATATATCCAAATTTGCTTTACTCGAGAAGGTCACTTCAAAAGCCGCAATAGTCATATTTGGATTAACGAAAATTTATTTTGAACAATTGTTATGACATTTTATTATTATACTTATCTAATAAATAGCTTTAAATACAAAAAATCATAAATATGTGCATTCCTTAACATTCACAGAATAAATAAAATAAATGGGACAATTTTTTCTCTAGTGCCTAAACGGCTCATTTCCGGATATATGTTTATAAGGTAAAATGACTTAATTTGTCGGCCTGTATAACCTCCTAAAGTTTGACACCTTTTTTGGAAACACCCTGTATATTTCATCCTATGTGTAGA
>JABRWK010000074.1:71003-98577 GCA_013372445.1 Hypothenemus hampei
AAGGAGCATTATTTTTTAATATTCCCTTAATTTTAATTATGATATTTCGACATCAGTGTGACATATTTATACGATGAATAATATTTTATTAAGCAGTTCGTCTTTATCAGACGATCTGACTCCTGAGAAATCAGCTACTAATCTTTGAATACTCCCACAAGCATAAAACCTGAGAGTCAGGAGTAACTGTATATGAGGTTTGATACTTCCTCCTCTAAAATTTGTCGGTGTTCTAATTACATGTTCTATTTTACCAAGCAATATATTGAATGTTGATTTTGTAATACGAAAACGATGGAAACAGTTTAAATCATTATACATCTCTACGTAGTTTCTTTTGATATAGTATTTTTTGGTCTTCCGATGAATACATAGTCTTCATCGTCTGATGAGGACGAACTGCTTAATAAAATATTATTCATATGAGTAATTTATATTAAAAATTCGATCAATCATTTTTTCGTTACTTCTCTGATTCTTTTGTATTATTAAAACTTTAAATAAGAGCATGTTAAAACAATGAATTTCTTCATTTTAAAATTTGTAGAGTGCATTTAAACTGGATACCTGGATCAAAGCGAAATTTACCATTATCCTCTTCACATGTGTGAAGAACAAAAGTGTCACAGAAACACGGAGTTTCATTTTTGAAATACTCACTTGTAATTTAAACAGAAAACAAGAATTAGATATAATACAAAAGGAAAAAATCCTCCTGATAAGTATGTACACGTAAAATATTATAAATATCAAAATCAAACAGTGGCAGCGATTGTGTGTGGTATAATGCACGAATCATTTGTAAAAATTAAATAGTTCTAAATGCATCAGATTTATAATCTGTCCTGAACATTTTATTAACCATCTAACCTCACTGTAGAAATGATTTTTATATCATATATTAATTAGGCAAATTAATTTGAATTAAATTCAACGATCAAATAAAGAAATATGACTTACAGGACACAATTCATGATATTCAAATTGATCATGAGAGGATGTGATATGAAATTGCTTTATTAAAAGCAAATCTATAAATACGTTTTTGAATTTGACAAAAGCCTTTGGCAAGGTTAAACATCAAATGTTGCCAGATAAATTTCATTGCTATTAGCTAAGAGAAAATACTCACAATTTATTATAAAAAGATCTTACAGAAAAAAAATGCTTCCGTATTTGACAGTTGCCGGAATGTTGTAGAAGACACTATTAGAATTGGTAAATTGGGTGTCGGCAAAGTCATGACGCATTTTCTCTGTGTATAAAAAATTATACTTATTTATACCGTTTATCCGTTTTTTGAACGTTGACATGGGGATCTCGTTATTCGTAAGAAATACGTAGTCGGTTAAATTAAGGCAAAATTGTACAATTTTAGATTAAGCAATAATTAATTTTCAAATTGGCAGTTTTGCTGTTACTTTCGGAAATATCCTTAAAAAATTTAAATATTGAGTTTACATCTTTTGTGAATAAATAAAAAATGTCTGATTATTCAAAAATCGGGTAACAATATTCTTAAAGGGATTCTTAAAAGTCTATCCAATGGTATTGTTGCCTTTTTCCTAAAGGGCTTGATAGTTGCGACATTAAGTGTAAATTTTACTTTTCTCCTAGCCAGCATATTGTTTTTACAAATTTAGAGAAAACTTTTTCCCAAGGCAGCGCAGTGATACATCACATGTTATAATTAATTTTATCTATGACCAAATAATTACATTTTTTAAATACTTTTCAGTTGAAAAAGTACAGCATTTTCAGTAGACAATGGAAAAGTGCTCACTTTTTCCATTGTCCTCCCACTATTTTTAGTAATAAATTTCGTGAATTTTAAAATGTCGAGATTTTAGGATGGTTAAAGACATAATGTTTTATAAATTTTTAAAATTATTAGCAAGCGGCGTCAAATAATAATTGAAAAAAAAAATGTTAATATTTCGCACGCGTAACATATGTTACACCTACTAGCATAGTAGTAGTCATGATGGTCAATGGTCGTAAATTACATTTAGTATTCAACTTGTGCAAAAGAACCATTAAGTACAAGAATGATTTCAGAACTTGCCTACAGGTTCTCCTGCTAAACTTTATTCTCGTATTTAATAACTTACTTTTATACTCGTTGATGATTGTTATTGTATTCAAATTTTAATTATTTATTATTAATTACCTAGTACATATGAAAACTCAATAGTTAAATTAACAATTATTTCGTTAGCATACATGATGGGTTTAATTTTTCATTCTCTTTCGCGTTCTTTTTAATAAAACAGAATGTTAACATTTTGCTCTAAATAAAAAACTAATTATAACATGTGGTGATTACTGCATTCGGAAAAAAGGTCTCTCTACAACCATAACTCTAAAGCATTTTAAGAACAGACTAACAACACCATTGGATAGACTTTTAAAAAATATCTTAAGAATATTGTTATCGAATCCTTGAATAATCATATAATTCCAATTTATTCGGAAAGAATCGAAATTCAAAAGTTTAGTTTGTTATGAATATTTCCCAAAATAAGAGCAACACTAGGTATATTTTTTAAAACATATTATTGTTTAGCCTAAAATTGTGCAACTTTATCCTAATTTAACCAACTTCGTCTCTTACGATTAACAAGAGGTTCATAGTGAGGCTCGAAAAAAGGACATTTTATATGTACAAGGTAAAAGCCGGACTTACCCAAAACTGGGAAAATGACTTTAAGAGTCGTGCACTTTTATCTGCTCACGACTGTACTTACTTTAAACTACTAGTACTTTAACCGTAACATATATAAGGAATCACGATTATTCAATGACATATTGCATATTTTGTTCTATCACCTTTTGCATTCTTTCAGCAAACTTTAGGATCTGTCTTCATACGCGAAGAACTGAATAAGATGATGATTTGCGGCCTCATCCAGATTAAATTTCATATCACGAAAGGAGTTTTGTACAGAACGAAGTAAGTGAAAGTCTAACAGCGCAAACTCAGATGAGTATGGTGAATGTGGCAACACATCTCATCCAGCCTAGAGTATTTTTTGACGAGTGATCAGACTTAAATGTTATCTCGTCATTGTCACTTGGATGTGATGGAAAACAACTCCTTTACTTTTTTTTACTCCTTTTTTTTATGAGTTCTGATTATTTCTGTTTGATTGATTCATTCATACTGTTTAATTGTCGATAGTACACTTCTGAAGTAATAGTTTGGTACCTTTGTAGATTCTTAAAATACACTGCACCTTTAAAATCCCACCATACTGAGCGCATAATCTTTCTTCTGACGAATATTTACTATCGATGTCATTTGAATCGGATTATCAGACCACGGTCAAGATCATTTATGCTTAACATTATTGTAAACCATTAATTTTTTCGGCTCATTTATGAATCGTTTCAAAAAAGAATAGTTTTTCTCACATTTAATAATCATTTCAAAGATTTTTATGCTTACCATCAAATGAACTTCTTAGAGTACATAAGGAGCTTAAATATCGCGCTTACATATGGTCTTTAACTTCAACTTCTTTAAGTGCTCGTGAACGTTTCAATAATGAATGTTTGATATTTCTATAAGTTCTGGTGTCGTATAACATTGGTTTGTCTCAATTAATGACCATGTTATTCATGTCAACTTAGGCTGGTCAGCCATCATTGGCACTGACATTTTTATAGAGCATTGCCATCACAAGTTTTATTAAATTTTTCACAACCCCTTAACACGTGCTCTAACTACTACTGTTTTACTTCCCTTGACAGAAGTACGGAAAACAGTAAAATAGGGTGAAACTGCAAATCATGGACGTCCACCTTCAACTTACTGTAAAACCTGTAAAAAAATTGATCATTTTGAAAATGTAAAAGGGCCAGCTATCAAATGTTATATAGTATATGAATGCAAATAACTGTAACACATTCAAAAATAAAAACTCTCGTTTTGTTACAAAAATGCATCACAACAACCCAATAATACCATATGTTAATGATCTATTGACATAGCTATTACATCAAGTGAAAATCCTAGGTTAATATAAAACATAAAATGAATATTTACATATTTAAATGAAATGGCACACTCGCTTTGACTTAATAAATTCTTTCTCAATACAGAAGACAATGTATACAGGGTGTTTTCGAATTGTCTATTATTTTAACTGACGAAAATTGTTTATACATATAAGGATGCGTGTCCCAAGTTTGCAAAAGAAAATACGAAAAAATCATTTTATTAAAAAATACATTTTTTTGCGCGTTTCGGTGTTTATGCACCAACTGGTATCATCACGTAGTTTGAGAACATTATACAGGGTGTCCCTGAAATGAGTGTACAACGCTCAACCAGGTGTAGAACAACTGAAAATAAGTCGATTTAACTAAACTTACCTTAGTCCAAAAGTTGATAATAACGGAGCTACAGGGTGTCGAAGCTGAAAAATAAATTACGTTTTCTTCAATGTTTTTCGATTGCCTCGACCGAATTTCATGAAACTTGGTATACGGGGGTTTTTTAGGATGAGGAATGCAAATTTGAGGTCGATTTAGCTGTATTTTCTAGAGGGCGCCACCAGCAACCATTTGGACCCCTTTAAACCGTTGTAACTTTTTTGTGCTACCCTGTATGCCATTTTGGACTAGAAAAATCGATTCTCCCAGCCTTTTTACTTAAAAAAGGTATACCTTATTGAAGTCACTAGGAGCAACGGTTTACGAGAAAAACGCATCTAAAACTGATGATGTATGCAAATTTTCAGAGAGCCAAAATCACTTTTCTGATTTATCTTACTTTTTATCGGCAAAAACAATGATATGACACTTGAAAATTTAAAAACTATTAATTTTAAGTCAAAATAGCCAGTGTAATGTAAAGAAAAAAAAATTGTTTTTAAACCTAACAATAGCTCTCATTTCACTGTGATAATTTGCATGCATTATCAGCTTTAGATGCGTTTTTCTCGGAAGCCGTTGCTCCTAGTGACTTCAATAAGGTATACCTTTTTTAAGTAAAAAGGCTGAGAGAATCGATTTTCATCACATCACAATATCAGTTAACTCCTCGTTTGAAAATCCTACCATTTTAATTATTTTTATTATTTTTTTAGTGTAAAATAACAAAAAGTCGGGCTTCAATCTGCGAGAATTATTTTATCCTAACCAAAATCTTTCAGGAATACTGGCTTGTTGACCAGTAACATAACCCTGCAATTAAATGTAAATAAACAATAATTTTTCGATAAATATAAGTAATCTGATTCATAACAATACTAATCGATTAATCCGGACATTACTAAACTAAGCATTTGGTTTGGGACTTCGCATTTAACGATGTGATAATAATACGAAATAAAAAAATGAATTTACGCTCAATGTTAGATCTGTTGGTGGCAAAGGTTCTGAACTAATTCGGAACTAATTTAGTTCTTACGCGCTTGCGTAGATCATCAAAATTCGTACTACGAACAAAAATTCTAGGGAAATTTTTCTAGTTTAGGATAATTTAGACATGTCAGAGAAGCTTATGTCAAATATAGGCAAAATTCGATAGTCATGAAAAGCTTTTTTTTGCTGTTTATAATAGTGCCTAGTCAAACAGCCACTTTCCAATAGAAAAATATGTATGTTTAGCAAAGAAGAAAGAATGAGCTCGGAATCTTTCACACAAATCATTAATAACATTAAGTTCAGAATTGAAGAACAAAAGTATTGATAAAATAAGTGCCAAGTAAGTGGCATATAAAGATTTTACAGACAATTTTCAAAAGGTTGCTACAGCTTTATTAAAGAGAGTAAAACAAAAAAATGTTCCCGTATTTAGAAAATTGCACAGTTTTACTGATTTAAATATTCGCAGATACTTCGAAGACGCCCTGTATATTGCATGGTAATTATTGTGATATGGTGCCAAAATCATTGGATATACCTAATAATAAAAGACAAAATTGTTCAAAAGAGTTGAAACTTATAAATACTTGGGGAAAAAATAGATTAGGGATTAATATAAGATATACATATTGTTCGCTTAATAAGAAAACCACAACTCTATTTTGTCGAAATTGTTAGAAGAGATGAAAAACTATTTAATAGTACGTGTTTACTAATTATTTTGTTTACATTTTAATCGCTTTTTAATACACTTAGAATTCTGCAATTTTACAGGGTGATTGACTCGAAGATTCACCAGTGGATGATATTAAAACCTTATTTTTGATAAAAAGTGGTACGTAGTTTTCTTACTAAGCCGACAATATGAACTTACAATAAACAAGATAAAATATCTTATATTTATTTAAAACATAGATGCCAACACTTTGTTGATGATTTATTACATATTTCTCGGCAATGTTGTAAGTTTTGATAAACAAATATTGAAAATTGTAAAAGGAATGAAACCATAGGCAAAACAAATTCTTCAAATCTTGGCCAATTATTTAGCTTAAACCCTTTATTATGTTATTACAAGAACTTTTAGAATGAGTGTCCCGGATCACAAAGTAAACTATGAATTAAAAGCATTATAATGCCGAGAATTAATGTCAGTTATCCATAGAAATAGTTTATCAATAGGAAAAAGAACTTTTAAGTCACTAACGAATAACTTAAACATACGGACTCGAAACGTTATCAAAATGAAATTAAAGAATTGGCTTAGTGAAAGTACACACATGAAAGCATAATGCATTGGCACTTGTAAATAAACATAGTCTTTATAGAACTATTAAAGCTGAATTGCACAGTTAAAAAAGAGCAATATTACTTATTTACTATACTGAACAACTGTGTACTTCTACTATACTCAGGTTGAGATCAGATGTTGCCGCATTGTGCATTCAGTTATTTACTCATAACTCTGCTATTTATTCGAAAAGATTTTTTCTACGATTTTTCCCATGTTCAGTGGACCCTCCCTGATAGCGTAGTAGGGCGTTGGGGCGGAGGTTATGGGACACCCTGTATTATATTATATTTTTAAATATGTTCTTCATTTTAACACCTCAATAATTCGGTCAACTTTTCAAAAAGAATTTTTTTCTTATTTTTCTCATACTCCCTGAGGATCGCCCTACAATGTACTAGAGCCGATCCACCATTTAAGACTCACCCTGTATAAAATTTTGTTACAATCGAGTTTGAATAAATAAATAAATAAATGACGAACAAAAAAAATATTAAAACTTTTTTTTTTAATGTGTTAAACAACTGACAAACATTTATTCATAGAAACATTCTTTCAGCCCAACCTCTTCGTCGTATATTCATCCGAATACGTTCATCAAGAATTATAAATAAATTTCCCTTTCGTAACCAGTCGATTAATTTTAAATTTTCCTTCACCCTTCGTTCGTTTAGATGATGATGATGACGATGACGAAATCATTCTTTCACACATCAAATTTTTACGCACGTTTTTGGGGTTGGCCTGATCGAAAATCTCCCTTCTTTCCTCCTAAGTATATACCCTCCATCCTGAATTCCCAATAAACCAATTTAGTCAGACCCGGTACATACCCTATAATGGTCCGAAATCGTGTTCTCGCACGTATATGTGAGGGTTGACGTCTCGCGTCTCTATCTCTCTTGTCCCCACCGCTTCCCTTTTCAATTATTCGATAATTGAATAACGGCCATAAGTGTGCCACCCCTGTAGATATCTCTTCATGTAGTTACTAAATTACGGATAACGACCAATAATGGCCCGGAGTGATGACTATTCGAAAAAAGGGGTTCATATATTTTTGTTATTATTTATTCGATTTGAATGAAGTTATTGTGTAAAGAAAGAATAAGCTTTTTAAATTTTGAAATACGTTAATGATGCATTTAGTTTTTCTTGTGCGAATTACATATGAGGGGCATATTGGAATAACGTGATAAGCCACACATTTTGAAAAAACAATTTTATTGGTCCTTTCCATTAAATAGGAACATATTAAAGTCCACCATAAAGAATTTTGCCATTCCTTAATATATCGCGTTAACAGCGACCAAAGAATACAAAACAAATACATAGTTTTAAAGGCAACTGTCAGATTTCAATGCCCGATATCTCCACTTTTTTATTTTGTGGCTTATCATGTTGTTCCAATATGCCCCTCATATGTTAAGCACTAACACCATTCATAGATACAAATACGTCACTACATAATGTGTTCATAAAAATATTTTCTACATATACGTAATGAATCGAATAAAGAATTCTGATAATATCCTGGAATATAAAGCTCCTAAATAAATTTCCTAAGACGGGCTGAAGTAGGGCAAATGAGGTGTGTGAAGGTTGTTTTTTAGAATGATAGTTTATGACACTTGCTGTCGTGACAGCACTTTTGGGTTTCACAAAAATGTCATCGTATAGACTTCTGAATATTTCCTATCGCACTGTCGTAACTATCTCGGTTGACTAAATAGTTAAAAGTACCCTTGAGATAATTGGAACTATTGGTATTTACTATTATATTTAATATTGTACAACCGACAGTACCAAGTTTGATAGTTCACTCTTCTATTATTTGTTCTTGTTATTCAGTATTTTTCATATTGATTTGTGTAATTTCCTCGCTCAGACATAAAAAACAAAAAAAAACTCCAGGGTTTTTCTTGGAAAATTCCTATTTTAATCTTTCCGAAGTACTTAATGCATTTCTCATTAAAATTTTTGTCACTCAAATTCTATTAATCTTTTCTCCTGTTTTTTGTTTGATTTTAATAATTTCAATAACGAGAACTGCCATATCAGTGTCCACTATATTAGAAGTTATCATTTCTGTCACAATGAATTTTTACGTATACATATATGTTACTATGAAAAACTAAAACTGGATGAATGACAACATTCACTGGGGGCTGTCGACAGGGGACTTACACCTAATAGCTTGGTGTAAGTCTGAAATATTCAAAAATACAACCATTTCAGACGTACACTGGTAAACGTTCGATAAGTTCAATTTATGAATGTTTAAAAAACAAATTAATCCTCATCATAATATTGTATGACATAAAAACGAAACAATTTTTTGGGAATATTTATTATGAAATCATAGTATTACCTTATATATTGTTTTATTGAACACTATTTACAATTATTTACTATTTTACTCAACCAATAAATCAATATAACCTTTAAACTAAAAAATTAAAATAAATTCATGATAAATATATTTAAACAAAAAATCACGTCTATAAAATATAATATAAAAACATATGAAATAAAAAATAATATTTTAATTGTGTAAAAACAGTAAAAACAATCGTATTTCCGGAAAACTGAAAGTATTGTAGATTAGGACATTATCTAAAATAGTGTACCTATCAATTAACAAATTTAATATACGCAAGGGAAGAATCCCGTTATGAGAGTACTATTATAGTGACAAGAAATGAACAAAATGAGTCTTAAGTACACGAAAAAATGGATATCGTTTATTTTTTCAAGAGGCGTTCTGGATAAAAAATAGTAAAAAAAATCCTGTAAACTGTTTTAGATCAAGTTTCAATGGTTTTTTAATAATTCAGTAATTTCTACTATTTTTGTCATTACAAAGAGTCGGGCTTTGTAATGACAAAAATAGTAGAAATTATTGAATTGCAAAAAAACTATTGAGCGTTGACCTAAAATATTATCCAGAACTTAGTTTTAGATCATCCTGAATATTGGTGTAAAAATTGAATGAGATTCGTTTGTCACATGTCTGAGTTTCTCCTTATAAGTGAAATAAGTTTATTTTTGTTTAATAAGTCAATTTTCACAAGAACTGTTAAATAGATCATTAAATGGATCTAAAAACTGCGACAAAAGATAGATAAAGAGTTATAATTATTGAGAGCGAAAGCATATAAAACTACATTGTTCGAGAATTTAACATTGTAAAATATTTTACATAAAATAAAATAATAATAAATATAAACATAAATTTTAGTTAATTTATCAGGACAAAACTAGCTGGAGACATTACCAAGATGTATCACCACCTTAATCAAGTAATCCCGACTTGGATATGATAACATAAGCTTGTGGACATACCAATAATCATTAATTCCTAAAATATGATAGCATGATAGTATCTAACAGACAGAAAGAGTGAATAGTGTTCGGATTCAACGGTCAAAATTGTATCTTTTAAAAGTTTGGAACCGGTAGTTTACAGTTTTTATTAAGTCTATTTTCGCAGAGTAAAATCAATTCTTTTTTGAATTGTTGGGTAACGGAAGGCGATGAAGAAATCTTATAGAACAATTTTATGCGAAGAAGATATAGAGGAAACCCAAGGTAATTCTTATATTATTATTTTGACAATTGACATTAATAATTGAATATTTACAATACTTTTAATAGTCATTGGAAAACCTGTTAAACTTCAACTCCAGCACACATGTTTTCATAAAGGAAATAATCTTTCAGAATTATCCTAACGATAAACTTAATTTTTTAACGAAGATTTTACCTTTGGAATACGAATCGTCTTTTACGTACTTCCTTTCCTATCGTTTCACTGCCATTTTCCATTTCCGGGAAAATGCCTTAACGCCGGCATTTTTCCGAGATGTATCGGTTCAGCCTCTAACTCAACAATGACAAAATAAATTGGATTAAGGCCACACCACCCTGCGAATTGTCCCTGAAGCTTCTTCTGCTTCTTCTTTTAAGAAAACAGAGGCGTAGGTAAAAAAATACATTATTTATTAATGTTTACCATCCAATTTTTATCCAAAACACTTATATTTATCACTACAAAACAAATTATACATACGGCGTTTAGCATATTTCTTAGAATTTGGTTTATTATAATAAATATGCTTAATACAATTCATTTTTTTTTGTTGAAAATTGTGTTTCTACGGCTTTGGTGAAATACACGAAGAGAGTTAAAAGTGTTTACCGAACTGTCAGTCCGGGAAAAATGTCCCTGGAAGCATTTTATGTGGAAACTGAATCGAACACTTATCCAATCTTTCCTTCGACCGACTTTTTCGTTCCTTCATCGTCTTCGAGATTGACGTATAAGCAATAGTAGAAGCGGAAGACTTCTCAAGATGATTGGGTTTGTTTTATACCCTAAATGTTCTCCCTCTTTTTTCCCTGAACCAATGTGCCAGAACAACACAAAAATCATCCGGCTTTCTTTTTTTATTATTTTTAATTCGACAATATTATAATGAAATCGTCTTTGAGCTGCTTTAATTATATTGGATTAGGGGATGATTTCTTTAGAATGAAATCAGACCTCCCGGTTGAATAGCGAAATCTGATACGATCGATGACGTTATTTTTGTTTTGACACTACACCAACGACATCCTCAATTAAACCCTAATGACACCCTTAAAAAGAATGAGAAAGAAATTCAAGGTTTCCTTTCTTACAAATTTTTTTCTATCCTACTATTAAAAAACGAAAAGGATGAAATGCGAACAAATATAAGAACATTAAATTTTTGAATTTAAATGTTCCAAATTTATCATATGTCTATGTTTCAGTTTCATATGTCATCTCAAATTTTAACTTTTTCAATAATAATTGTTTTATCTTTCCATTAGAGGTCAGGATTGTTACATGACTGATATTTACGTATTACTTTTCACAGTCCTATTATCACTGTTAAGTCTTTCTTGTTCTTTTAATGTTTTCAAATTATGGTCGCAACGAACGAGCAAGACTCAATTTACAAATTGCCCAAAATACGTGAAACCCGTAACGAATTTAGTCTCTACCATGAAGGATTTGCATACAGGGTGTTTCAATGGAATATTTCAAGTATGTATATGTTACGCTGAATCCGTGAAATTGCCTAGCTCGTGAAATCGGCTAAATTTTGCTTAATTCATGAAATCGGCAGTGCATTTGCCTATTTCACTAATTAGGTAGCACAGTAATTTGTATATTACATCAAATTAGCACGCTTTTTAACACTTATTTTCATTAGAATAATATGAATATGACTTTAAAAATTGTTTGTGTGTATCTCTTTTTAAGGTATAAATGTAATAAATTTAGTGCACTTCATGTAAGTTATGTTAATAAAAAAATATAAAATAAGGTAAACTAGGGCAAAATCTAGTTTGGTAAGATATGTGGGTACACAATTTGTTTACCAAACTATATCTTCCCGTAGTTTGCCTTGTTTTATACTTTTTTGGTAACAATTTCAATCTTTCAACGATTAGGCAAATTAGGGCAGATTTCCTGAACTAGTCAATTTCACGGATTTAGCGTAACATATACTGAGTACGCCATAAAAAATAGTACAAATTTTGCACAATCATGTGCGTAAATTATTAATATTTTTAAATAACGATTTACCAGTCAAAAGCCCAATGTCCAGATTTGAACTCAATGTACTATTTCATTTGGAAACATATATAATAGAACAAGAATTCACTATTTTAACCACCTGAAACAACATATAACTGATTGCTGAAATCAGTTGCCTCAGAGGCAAATAGTTGCTGCAATTGGGTAATGAGGAAATCATTAATTAATCAAAATGGAGGGCATATCGAAGCATATCTAGCCTTCTAATGAAGATAATTTTGTCTTTGTTCGTACATTTGGTGACAATAAATTCCTTAAAAACTACAATTCTTGCACACCTTGATTTTATAACTCTGAACTTTTAAGTTGGTACTATCTGTCTAGAGCAAAGTCGCGTCACCTTATCTATAAACATTGGGCTGTTCACTGGTATACTCGTTATTCAAAAATATTAATAATTTACGAAGATATGAGCGTACAAAATTTGAACCATTTTTTATGGTCCACTCGGAATACTCAAACACCCAAAATAAAAATTCGTATGAACATGGGTTCTATTTTCAACTATTACAGAAATACGGGGGTGCGTTAAAAATTTGTATTAAATTTATTAAATTATTTATAACATATATGTATTGGCTAGTTGTTATAAAAATTTCTACGAATTACTTCTAAATGTCAATCAGTTCTCTGATAAATAGTTCTAGTCGCTCTGCAAAAAGATAATTAGATAATTTGTGCTTACGTTGCAAAAGCCATAAACGAATATCATATCAGTGTACATACAATGAGAAAATGTGACAGACATACATTTAATTTTTTTAAAACAACTGTGAAAAAACAAATGCTGAACACAATTAGATAATAACAAATCTTTATAACCTGACGGGTTGAAACCACTGTTGCCTAACAATACTACTACTGATCAACAGAGAAAAGGTTTCTCTCTCTTCTTGTTGTATTTGCAGTTCAAAATATGTTTAACTTCATGTTTCTGTAATGGTTGAGAATAGGGTCTTCATTTATAGGATACTTTTATGCTTATTTTGGGTCGCTAAGGTACATATCTAAAATAATGACATATCTTTTTCAAATATTTTAGTGTGCACTATGTTACCAGAAGATCTTTATTACAGCGGGTACTTTTTGACATGAACATTAAGGTAGAAGCACATTATTGTCACGTCACGTGAACTGACGTGATATCACGTGAACTGCCACGTGATTTCACATAATATCACATGAGCTATTACGTGAGTTCACGTAATTATGATTAATTACGATTGATTAATGCGATGATTAATTACGATTAATTATGATTCATCTTCATCTTCTGAGTCTGAAGAAGAAGAAGAAAATGCGTGTACTTTTCTCATAATTAATGAAAAAATTAGAACCCGGCAATGGATACATGAAACAAATTTAAAAAGAGAAGAAAAAGGGGAATTTAATAATTTGTTTAAAGAATTATTGCGAGGTGATGAAATTCGTTTTCATATGTATACACGTATGAGTAAAGAAGAATTTGAATTTCTTTATAACCTGATTAAAGAAGATATGTGTTTCTACCTTTAGATGCGAGTAAACGTTATTCGTATTATTCTTATTCATTTTCTGTATTAGTTTATGTGCTATTATACCGATAATCTTTAATTGCTGAGTTTCAAATATTTGACACCTCTAGGAAACCAAAAAACTTAGCTTTTAGGTACAACTTATTCCACAACAAATAATAGGCAGCATAAATACTATCCGCCATCGACAACATAAGCGAGAAGAGTCTAGACCCTGCCAAAGCCGCATTGAGCTAAACAATTCTCGTAATCACTTCTAAACAATTCCCTTGGTTCTACTCAATCAATGCCATCGACTTGGACATACAAAGCTAAATTCGTAGTAGTGATTATCACTCATTAATAATCACTTCAATTTAATGAGAGTAATCTAATTTTATTTCCTTTAATCAAAGATCTAAAAGTCATTCACTTATTAAAAAGTATATTTCACAATAACTTCATGAATTCTTAGAAAACAAAGTATTTGAAAAGTACCTCAAATTTGTCGCAACAGCAGTACTATTAGCTACAATGAATTTTACCCTTAGGGCTGATTTCATAAGTTTTTTTTAATATCGCATTAGTTAATGAGGCAATTAATTTAACAGTATCATTATGTAAAGGAGCATTAAAATAATCATATTTCATAATAAATAATAACTGTGACATTTAGTAATGTTTCGGTGATTGACAGCAAAGTGACAAAAAAAAGTCTAATTGTACGCAGGACACAATTATTAGTGCTCATATTTTGCGTAAAAAAATGGAACGGAATAGTATTAATAAAATATTATTCATCGTATCACAAATGTCACACTGACGTCGAAATATCGGCATTACAATTAAGGGAACATTAAATTTTAATGGAAGATTAAATTTGCTTATGAAATCGGCCCTTAGAGAAGTAAGACCCGATAACCATTGAAATTTGATTTCTTAATTCAAACTTAAAAGGAATACTACAGGAAATACTTCATCAACAAACAAATAAAAACATATTTGTCTGTATGTCTATATCTATATTAGATATTATTAGATTATTAGATTATATTAGATATATATTATATATTTATTAACTTACTATTAAGTAGTTGTAAGACGATTGCAAGAAAAATCTTTTGCAACACCTAAATTTGTGATCAGAACCTATTCACTATTCACATATTTTTCGGACTGCAAAGAAAGTAAAATATAATAATCAAGAGGTGAGCAGTAGCCCACAACTTCGCTCTTAGAGCTTAACAAGGTAATTCCATAAATTCCTCGTTTATAGGTACAAGTTCTTTAAAATGTAACGTTTGATAATATCCATAATCACATAAAAATACTGACACGTACAAAGTGGAATTGATAACTCTGATAACACTGGCCCTGTACCAATTACCGTCATCTTTAGATGCGTAAATATTCCCTGGTAATATATCTTCAATTTTTAAATTATCAAATTGTACTCTCTGACAGAAAGCCTGCAGCTTTCGCATCATTTAATTGAGATTTTTTTCTGGACTCTATTAAATCAAAAAAATATTTTTTGGACAAAATAGGAATGCAATGAATTTAAAAACTGATTGAAAAAAAAATTTTACGCATCTTTGATCGATATTGAAGACAATATATCAAATAAATTACACACCGTTCTTTATTTAAAATTAGTTGACAAATCATCAGAAAGTACTAACATAGCTCTTAAAATGATTTCAAAAGGCAAAGTTGTGTTCGAATATTTTTACCCACGGGTAAATGCAAAAATTATTAAGATCCGTTGACAGTGCAAAGATTGTGCAATTATTGATGATATCCATAAGTTTCATCACCACTTAAAATGGCGCCCACATTCATATCGCATTTTTTATAACGTGAAAAAAGGAATACAAAATGGACCGAATGCTATAGTAGCAATACATACAAGGGTGCGAGAGGCTTTAGCCAGGGAGTGTTACTTACACCGCACCAAAAAAAATAAATAAAGTCTATACATAGCTATAGTTCAAGAACATTTAAACTTATTCAACTTAAAGTTTAACAAATCATTAAAAGCCATTAAGAAAATAGTTGAAGATGATAGCATATTGTCACAATCATTGACAATCATTCGGGTTGGGTGTCCGTAAACGTATACTCAACCCGAATGATAAAACTCACTAGGACCCAAAATATCAGGTCTCAATTATATAAAAAAACAGAACAATTCCTGCAACCTCTCATCCAGCCATCAACACCATAAAAATGAGCCATCATGAGCTTCATCGCCATTGATAAACGAAAGGAAAGAAAATGAAGAAAAAGTGGAAGACAGAACAAACAATAATTATTTCACTCTAACATCAAGGACGCTAAATCAAATAAGTTAATCTGACCATACAACAAAACAAGGTCACCAATGAAAACGGTTCATGGTTCACGGTTCGGTTGGCGTGGTTTCATGCAACACCCGGATATATTTAAAGTGGGGTAGTTTCATGCACATCCCAGATAAACAAAGAACAGAATAATTAAAGTGTGAAAGGAAAAGTTAAACATCGTCAAAAGGTAGTAAACTGAAGGTTCACGCCTCGAAAATTCACAAAAATGCGATGGAAAAGTAAAGCAACAGTTACGTAAAAGCTGAAGGCCACCACGTAACAGATTTTCAGTCGCCTTCTACGACTGCGATACTTCGCGTAGTAGAACTCTTTTCTCGTTGTGCGTGAAAATCCAGGGCTTCACATCCGCAAACTCTCTCACATAACGAGAAGCTCCTTGCTGCAGGGCGTCTGAAAGAAAACACAAAGAAAAGGAAGGGAACAGAAAGTATCAATAACAGCAAAACCCCATAAGACTCTTCCATCAAACATCAACATCAGGCCAAACCGGCTTTAAGTCTTGGACGTGCCAGATGCCCGTGTGCCTACCACATTCGTCAATCAGCTCATAAATGCAAGTACCAATTTTACGGTTAACTGTACAAGGTCCCACAAACTCTGAAGCTAGCTTAGCATTGAAATGCTTAGCAGCATCTGAGATACTTTTATTCTTATTCCAAACTCTCTGGCCAGGAACGAACGTGACCGATCGCCGATGCAAATTATACCGGCGCTGATCGTTAATATGAGCCTTTTCGATTCGGTTCGTGATTGTGCAAAACAGTTCCTTAAAACCCAACAAACGTTCACGCATCAAAACTTGGAACTCAATCTCAACACTAGGAAACTCCCCTACAAAATCGCTAGCAAACAAGACATGCTCTCCGCCAAAGTTAATATAATATGGGGTAAAACCCATAACTTCATGTTTAGTTGTCCTAATGGCACAACTTATGGCGGCCAAGTTGTCTTCCTAAGTTCGATGGTCGTTTTGGTTTACGAACGTTTTCAGCATAGTTTTGACAACTCTATTCTCGCTCAGTATGGTCAGCACGAGGATAATGAGAAGCGGTAAAAAAGATCTGGACTTTGTACTTATCACATAAGTTTAAAAACTCTTTAGATTTCATTTGCGTGCCATTATCGCAAGTGAGAAATTGAGGACTACCGTAGACAAGGAAAATTCGTTCCTCAACAAACTTCACCAATGATTTCATTGTGGCACAACGACAAGGAAACAATTCGACAAATTTACTAAAATAATCAGTGACTACCAAAACATGAGTATTATCACGTTTGTACCTAGGAAGTGGGCCAATAAAATCTAAACTAATGGACTGTCAAGGCCGACTTATTTTGGGACGATTACCCATCAACTCAAAAGGAGGTTTCAGTTCAACTTTGAGCACAGATTTTACAAGATCGAACATAACGCACAACTCGCTCAGCTCGCATTTTTGGCTAATAGTAACGACTGGCAAGTTTCCAAAAGGTTTTGTACACACCAACATGTCCCGCAGTCGGATGATCATGACAACGCCGAAGAACATCAATTCTTTGATCCTTTGAAGCTACTAGTTTCCAGGCACCGGAATTTCAAAGCAGTCAGTATAACTCACCTTCATATATTTATACAACCTACCATCGTTCTTACGCCAACAAGGGAATTTTTCTGGCTGATTGTCCAGTTGTTCAAGGAGTTGGTGGTACCATTTATCCCTAGTTACAAAGGCGGTCGAATTTTCACTCAAAGCAAAAGAATCGAGTTTAGGCACTTCACCAGAATTTCTGATCCCTACCGGTACAGACCGAGAAAAAAAGTTGGGAACAATATATTCCTTACCCTTCCGATGTAAGAGTTCGAAATCATAAGGTTGAAGTCGTAAAGCCCAACGAGCCAATCGCCCTTGAGGATTCTTTAAGTTATGCAACCAGAGCAATGAGTGTGATCAGTGATGATCTGAAAACGAACTCCCTCAAGATAGTGGCGTAACTTTTCCACGCTCCAAATAACCGCAAGACATTCCTTTTCAGTAACGGTTAACTTCAACTCTTGTTTGGTAAGAGAACGTGACAAATAAGCAATAACCTTTTCGGCATCATCGAAATGTTAGGATAAGACAGCACCCAAACCAAAGGCTGAAGCATCAGTCTATAGAACAAACTAGTCGAAAAGATTTCTGACATTCAAATGTCCAGTTCCAAACAATCTTTTTCTTTCTAAAATTAATTATGGAAGCCATAATAGAGGAAAAATTTGGGTCAAACCGCCTATACCATGAGGCTATGCCTATAAATCGTCGAACCTCCGTAATATTTGTTGGGGATACAATATTAACAATAGCCTGAATCTTTTCTGGATCAGGACGTAAACCAAGAGCATCCACCAAATAACCCAGATATCTTAACTCAGGCTTACAAAACTGGCATTTCTCATGCTTTACCACTAGATCAGCGTTCTTCAATCCATCAAATACAAGGCCTAAAACATATAAATGTTCAAAGAAACTTTCCGAAATGATAACTATATCATCAAGATAAACCATAACTTTGTTTTCCAAATCAACTCCCAAGACACGATCTATTATACGATGCCAAGTGGCCGGAGCGTTGGGCAAACCGAAATGCATTCGCCTAAACTGATACAAGTCTCTACCTGGGACAACAAAAGCTGTAAGTTCCTTAGAAGAATCAGCAAGAGGTACCTGCCAAAAAGTTGATCGTATGTCGATTGAACTAATGAACTTGGCATTGCCTATACGATCCAAGATAGCTGAAATATATAGAATTGGATAAGAATCTTTCTTAGTGACAGCATTAAGTTTACGAAAGTCTATACAAATACGATAAGTATCATCTTTTTTACGCACCATGTAAACGGGACTAGCCCAAGGACTCTGAGAAGGTTCAATGACACCTAATTTCAACATTTCGTCTATTTCTTTACCTATCAGTGACTGTTTGGCTGGTGACACAGGATAATAATGTTGTTTAATTGGTGTTGTACCTGGTAAAAATTCAATAACATGCTCAGCCAATCTACAGCAACCAAGGCCATTACCCATTTCGTGAAATTTGGCATCAATCAGTGTCTGCAACTGTTCCCCCCGTCGAAGGGACAATTTCTCTAGAATTTCTACACAAGACACATTCAGACTTGAAAACGACGAAACAGACCGTTCACTAACAAAATGCCACACATCCTGATGTAAGTCTGGAACAATTTGCATGACCTTCCAAAAGTCAATTCCCAGAATAAGAAGTTGGGCCAAATCAGGCACTACAAGCACATCCAAAAGATGGGTTTTATTCAACAACGTAACGGGAGTCGACACATGATCTAAGGTACCACTTTGTTTACCATTCGGCATATAATCAACAATACTCTTCGTGGGATTCTGGGTACGTTCCAAAATCCCCTTGAATAGATGAGAGCGATAGTCTGGTGGTTCAAAATGCTTGACCAAAAGCGCCGACAATGAAGTCCAATCATCAAATCGATCTCGGTTGGCTCCCAGCCAATTAAGAGCTTTACTAGTGAATAAATCGATTGAGGATCGATAAAGATCAGCATCTGAGACACCCCGTGCGTCTTTCAATTCATTAACACGCTAAAGAAAATTATGTACTAAAATAAGGCTCGGATCACCAGAACATTTGATTCCCCAGCGATCAATCCCAGATTGCCCTGACGAACTGAAAGGAACAGTCAAAGGCAAACGATCCTGACCAGGCGTCGACGTACAGGCAGGAGCACATAACGGTGAAGCAACAAGATCCCCCTCGGAGTTGGAATCGGAAACAATACGAGCTGTCACAGGCGGAACCGAAGAAGTAGTGCCTGCAATAGGAGGCTGAACAGGTGGTCCCTCCAAAGTTTTTAGATTATTGGACATAGTGATAACTCGAGCTAAGAGTTGGGATCTTGTAGTCATCTCGTCAAGCCCTAAATCAGTGGTAGGAATACGAGTAACACGATTCATCAGATGTACCAATCGAGATTGAACACGCTGAAAGGCAGGTCGACCGAAAGTCACCGTCAACGTCCCAAGGGTTCCCTCAATCTCATCACATAAATCAGTCACAATTTTTAATTCGTCAGCTATAACCAGGGTATACGGAGAATATGAAAAAGAGCGATTCAGTCGTTCCATTCGAAGAACAGACCGCAAGTTTGTACACAATTGCGCCGCTGTTTGGTCACTGGTACACCACGAATTACCAACTCATGTATCAACATATTCTTACTTAAATGTTCTACCCTCATTTTAAAATCCATTATGAAATATTAAGATTATAACCAAAAGTACCAAGAGAGGGGAATAATATAAAATATACAATTCTAACAATTCCCTCAACCAATCACTAACTCTGTTAGACTATCGAAGAAAATGGCCAACGTTTATTTAAAAAAGGCCCACGTTGGGCGCCAAAATTGCAACACCTAAATTTGTGATCAGAACCTATTCATTATTCACATATTTTTCGGACTGTAAAGAAAGTAAAATACCTATATTAATCAAAAGGTGAGCAATAGTCCAGCTCATGTGGGTATGGACGCCACCTAATTTTAGAGGAAATTAGGAAATCTTCCGCAGGTAGGAGTGCGGGCAGTCTCGAAAATAAGATATACAGAATAACGAATAAAGGATGTGAAGGATTATATTAAAGTAATTAAGAGAAATAATAATATCGTTGACAGAAGAAAATGAAGACAACTAGAGTTGGTTACGGGAGGCGCGCTATAACTATGCAACTCAAACTAATACAGATGACCTGAGAAGGCGCTACCAAGATGACTTCAGAGTTTTATCTATGGCTAATCCACGTCGTGGCGAAGCAGTCCAGTCCTGACAAATTTTCCCTAGACTGGGCGTAGCAACAGAATGGTTATCTAATCGGACATCAAACTCTTCGTACCACAAACTCGGGAATAGGTCCCTAATTATTAACAATTGAAAAGAAAAATTACACCCATGTGCTAAGATGGCTTAAGAATTTAAAATCTACATACCTCCAAAATTTGACGGTTTCTATTCACAATATGTCGCTTACAGGATTTATTTTACGATGGCTAATTATTAAAAGTCAAATTAAATCGTTGATGGTTAAGAGATAACAAAATATTCCAAAATTTAAATATGACTCTCACGATTACGAAGATATATTAACGATGCCTTATCGCGCCACCCCTAATATCACCAAAAAAGACAAATGACAATAGGTATTACCTTTTACCAAACTTTTACCAGTAATCAATAAAATTTACCAACTAAGATTTACATTTTAGCCCTGAACTATATAGCAATTACAACATAAAATAAAAAAGTTAACAATAAATTACGCAAGTTAAATCTAAATTAATTAAAAATTGGAAACAATAATTAGTTCAAACTACTCTAGACTTGATCTATTTACTCTAAATTTAAATCACATGACTAACAAATAGTGGTGATGCAAAAACTCTCTTGACACTTTTACCAATTAAAACACAGGTTATATACTCAAAAGGTAAACAATATTTCTATATTAAATAAAATTTAAACAATAAAAATTAAATAGTGGCTCTCTAATGACTTAAAAGCAAACGTTCAACTTGCTAAATCTTAGGGCAGGTATTCTGTAAAGTAGGTTCACCCGAAACTCTACATAGCCTACTACACTATTTCACGTTCGTCCACAGCAAACCCAAAAGGAATGCAAACGTAAACACTAAGGCAATAGCAGGAAATCCAAACACTGCAGAATTAAAAACAAACAATAGATTAGACCCACTTTCAATGGAACATGATGTAACCATAAAAAAATCAAAACATCCACTATTCTACATGTGAGAATGAAGCACCACTGTTCTAAAAAGAAAAAAGAAAAAATCAACTCAGCTCACAATCACCTAAATAAATACAGATAACCCCTTGTTTAATATTAAATACATATTCATCAGAATAGGACAAGCGACCTAAAAGCGGAAGATCCACTTGATATCTGAGCTACAATACATCCAAATTAATTACCTCTAAAAAACACACAATGAACCATTGAACACAGTGCAATACATATTGAATTTGGATACACCATATTGTAAACTTAAAAGTATATGCGCTGTCGTGGGAATAATCACAAAAATAGAGACTGTCTAAATGCTCAGGAAGAATCAATTTAACATATGTAACAGCAACTACTGAAATAACTACAAAACTAATTGTGGAGACCTTTTCATCCACTTGGTCATCATCAAAGGTCCAATAAACAACTCCATAACAAATAGATCCTAATTCAAATACACTATTAGGTATTCATTCAAAAATTACAAATAAAAGAATAAAGTATTTGTATTATCCAGGAAAACTTTAAGCATTTTTTAATCAGGTAAATTTTATACGGAAGGCTTAACTAACCAATATTTATATAGGTAGTACCTACATAAAGAACTATGGAGGAAAGAGAATTTCCAAAAACTGCTTATTGAAAAAATCAGAAACAAAAAAAATTAATATTGGCTTTAAAAATTATTTTTGAATTGTTCCAAATTTTACTAATAATGCAAAATACTATTTTAAAGTCATAACTGATCTTCGTTTTGAATTCGCGTTTCCAGACATCCTATATACAAAGTGTCCCATAATTGCCGAATAATATCTCCACTACGCTGTCAGGGGGGATAAAAACCATAAGTTGTTATTTTTAAAAATAAGTATAAAAACCGAACTTTTTTCGACTGTACAGTTTAATAGACAATTCACAATCAATATCCTATGATGATAACTACATAATTTACTTTAATTAGTGCATCAGAGCCTTCTAAAGTTCCCACCTTTTAACAGTTATAACTCGGCTATTGTTTCGAAAAGATTTTTTCTACGATTTCTCCCACGTTCAGGAGGTTCCCCTTGATATCCTACAGGAGATATTGTTCAGCAATTATGGGACACCCAATATACATAGCAAGTAAATTGAGCGATATCCACTTTTACAAAGAAAAAAAATTGATATTTCTATTTCTTATGAATTGTTCACAATTATTAACATGTGAAATATTACCTATTTCCCGTTGTCAAGCATTCTTTTTTTATTTAAATAGCGCCTTATTGTTGAAATTTCAACAATTTTATCTAGGTATTCAAGATTTTATAACGTGACATAGTAGATTTGTTGCCAGTGCAAGGCATAATAGACTCTTTCGTGGTGTTGCTGTTTCCTTAAGTTGATTTTTAAAAATAGATATTCAAACAGTAGAATAGTTATTTGAGAATTGTAAACATCAAAATGAAGGTGAAAATGTTTTGCAACCCTTAAGGCACTTTGAACTTTTAAAAAGCCAATTAAGACGCAAAAAAATCATACCGGACTTATAGTGTAACTGGTAAACATGAAACAACCGTTTTAGGGCAAGTGTTTTTGTGTTGCTGTTGTAAGCTCGTTACAGTATTTATTAATTATAGTTCACTCATTTCTGCAGTTTCTCGGCTTACCAATTTTAAAATATGAAAAGTTTCTGTATGTCAGAAATATAGATTCTTTCGAGACATTGTATCGTAGAAAATATTAAATGATTCGGAATTATTTCTTTCGGATGGTGTTGGATATATACTATGGTGATATATATATACTATATATACTCATTACTAAAATAAAATACGATGTTGGATGCATTGTGCGCAAAGTTTGGATTTTGGAAATGGTGAACACAACTACCAAAAGATGGGTAATAGTGTGTTCAGCAATTTTACTGATTATAATCAGTAAAATTTGTAGACATGTGATTTCTAGTACAAAAATAAGTACAGGGCCTTCGGAAAATGCATGTCAAAATTAGTACCGTGAGATAATTTGGGGCAAAATATTATGATTTAGCTAAAAAAATAATTTGGAAAAAGTTTTTTTTTATTTTTTTTAACAAAAAAGAATGATACACAAAATATTAAATTTAAAAAAGGAACTTAAAAAGAATCAAATGTTTTCAAATTTAATGTGGCAAAAACCGTTATTTTAATGATTTAACTAATATCAAAAATCAAAATACCACAAGCTTCTTGACGTTTGTAAATTTGCGTGAATTTATAAATTAATTTATGAAGAAACTGAGCAGAATTCAATAAAAAATCAGGAGAAACAAAATTTAAGTAATAGATTGGAGAATTTAAATAAATATAAAAATTCGTCACTAGAATACGAACAAATTTTTCTGAAGGATTTTATGGAGCAAGACTTCAGAAAGTATACTATTCTGTATAACAGTTGCAGGCAATTTACTCTTGTATTAAGCAGCGCCTATTACCTAATATGCATATAAAATTTGAAAGCTCTATTTGCACTAGATTAAGCATAATAAAATAAAAACCTAATTATTCCATAAAATTTAACACTTTGTAGCTCCGCTACCGATAGAGATCGGGCCCATGTTCATATGAACTTTTTTGCTTAACGCCCAACGTCCTCGTTTGAGGACGAATAATTTTGGAGACGATAGGAAAGTATACTATCTACCTACAGTCATTTAATCATAGTATGAACTATTATAATTTTATTCGAAAAAAATAATAATTTGGGCGTTAACTGGTTAAAATGATGAGGTCTGTTACTCGTTTCAATTTGTCGGAAACAAATCGAAACACCCTGTATATATGTAGTGTGTATATGAGGCCGTCAGAGCAAAAGTGGCTTAACCTTATAGCAAAACTACAGACATATGATGTCTGTACATGTGTAACAGCTAACACACGTAATTTTGACGTTTTCTGACGGTGTTATCGGAATTAATTTGTAATCATTATTTAATTTAGCTAAATTATTTTTAAATTTTTTAAAAGCTAATAAAATGAATTTTAGGCATAAAAGAACATAAATGGAAACAAAAACACAGCAACATTCCACCGTAAATGACAGTGGACGTTGCCATTAAATAATCAGTTAATCAGTTTTAAGTAAATTAATAAATATTATTCAAAATAATTAATTAATTAATTTTACATTTAAACTATATTTAAGTTACGTAAAATTTAATTCATTATAGTACTTTTATTAATATATTTTTAAAAATGTCTATAATCCACGTGGAATCATAAATTCAAATAGGCAATGTCATCGAAAATGCCAAAGTCATGTGTATTGACTGTTATAATGCACAGACCACATTTAATTACATATAATATTATAACAATAATAATAATGTTTTAATACATACATACATATGTATCTATTTGATCCAAAAATAAATAAACAATTTCTGTCAACAAAAAAGATTAGATTAGAACTTAATTAAATTACAAAAGGGATTTCCACCTTGTTTTAGACTGTTTTGCGAAGATCGATAGATTTTCTTGTTAATTATGAGTTCAGAATTTGTATACATTAATTATGTCACATTTGATAAATGTGAAGTTTTCGTTGACCTTTCTGAAGTCTTTTATAGATCTAGTACTTTTAGAAATCTTGAAAGAGTATGCATCATAAACAAGAGATAAATATCAGAAGTACTTGTTAAATAAATAAATGTGTTTGGTATACATGTTGAGAAAAATTAAGAATGTTGTAGATTGGAAAATTTACTATAAACATATAAAGACAGTTCCATCGAGTTAAAAGTTAAATTAAAGCTTGTTAGTGGTTTTGA
Organism: Hypothenemus hampei; assembly: GCA_013372445.1. Lineage (NCBI taxonomy): Eukaryota > Metazoa > Arthropoda > Insecta > Coleoptera > Curculionidae > Hypothenemus > Hypothenemus hampei. The sequence continues at coordinate 96,751 of JABRWK010000074.1, forward strand.
GGTTATTTTAAATTGAATGAATTGGTAATCCTGTGATTATTATCTAATACAGTGCTTAATCCTGAACTCATTTGTACAATAACAATATATTAATGAAATACCTTGCAACTAATAAAAACCACATTCCTGCTGGCAGAAAAATAATCCTCTAATATCTATGTTTATATAAAGGAAAAATATTTTTACTTTAATACTGAAATATTTCAAAATATGGATTTTGTTATTTACGACTTCCGCCTTTAACGTATTGTTATTATAAAATGTATAATTTATTTTTTAATATTCAATATGAAATCCATATTTTTACATATCTACTAGTTATGTATGTGATTTTGTCATCAAATAATGCGACACCAAAATGGTCGTTAATTCTTTGAGAACACTGAACTTAATGCGCCAAGAGGAAGAAGACTCTTTTCTCGGTTCGTTAAGTTTCTTGATGAAAAGCGTTGTTGAGGTCGCGGGGCGAATTAAATCGCGTAAATTTCGTAATAAACGAACGAACGAACGATGAAATGAATGAACGAATGAATGCTCCTTGTCCTCGTCATCAGCTTTGTCATTTTGTCTTGCCTAATCGACTTTTAACTCTACTCGAAACAATTTATCTAAATCAGATCGAAAACTGCAGACCTTTGATGATTGCATTAAATTTTACATATACATACAAATGAAGAAAAAATAAAAAAAATTATTAGTCTTAACTTATTTTCTAAAAACAAATTTTATAAATACAGATTGTTTCTACAACATCTAACATCTTCAGGCATAGTCCTGACAAGATTTTTCACATATTCTTACGATTAAAATCTCAAAACCATCCAAGGTTGCTGTGGCAGTTGCTTCAATGTATTTCATTTTTTGCAAGGGATTTTTTTACTTATCTTTACGATGTTTGGGATCGTCTTTTTATTGGAGAATATAGTCCTTAGTCTTATCGACAAACCAGTGTTTGTCAGTCGAAGTGACAGGCTCTTTTTTTAGAGAACATTTTTTTAAGGTGTCAACTGAAAGTAAAAATGTATAATTTCGTGTGTGTGTTTTCTTCAAGGAACGCCCTAAACAAACAACAGACCTAGTAGATTTAATTTTGAGATCTTTTGGTTCCCTACAGAGTAAGAATGCTTTAAATCATGAAGTGTGCTAATTTGATTTATGTTGTAGATTAGAAGTTCAGTTCAAACCTTTAGAATAGTGGTACTAGCAATGAGACTCTCATTATGAGAGTAGTATGATTATAAATATATTTTTAATTTTATTGACTCAAACACAGACAAATTACTTTAATATGAATAATTTAATGCGATATCAAATGAAAAGTTCTTAATCTAAACAAAGTAAAATTTATCAACTAAACTGTAATTTGTTTTAGGAAGTTGGAGAAAACCCTAATTTTGAACCACTTCTAAAACAATCAGAAGGGTTTGATTTTGTTCGTGAAATACAAAAGTTTAATTAATTCTAAAACTGGCAGAACATAACATTGCGTGATCTCGACTTTCTAACATTTTCTACATTCTAATGATGTTTGTATTTCGGGTAATAATTCTACAAAACATATTGATACAAAAAAATGTAGCACTTGTATTTCACTGATGACAATTATTTTTTGTTCCAAAGAAACAATTGTCATCAGTGAAATGTAACGATGGAACAAGTATTGGATGTATATTTATAATTTTTATGCATAATATTTCTTCACTTTTACTCTGTATTTAAGTATGTGTAGTAATTATTTAAATTATAGGAAGACACAAAACATAAAAGTACTAAAAGAGCATTAAATTAAAAGAGAATACATAACTAAACAGAAACTGAATAAAAAAT
>JABRWK010000074.1:103060-115030 GCA_013372445.1 Hypothenemus hampei
TGAAGGGTGCACGGGAAAAACGATCAAAGTCCATTTTTGACAAAATTTTGTTAAAAGCATAATATTAAATGTTTTAACCTAAACTTAACCCTAGTATGGTCTATTTTGGGCAAAAGCCATCTCAATTTGTGTATTTAAATGAAATAAAAACAATATGTAGCGTAAAGTATAGGAAAAAAAAATGAATATTCCACTTTTACTCAATTTGTCAAAAATGGACTCTGATCGTTTTTCCCCTGCACCCTGCAAATATTAAAATTGTAAAAAAAATATATATGTGAATTCCAAAACGATAAAGATTTTGATTTTTGCTTCAAACTTGTTACCATTTAATTTTTTTTATTAGGACTGCGTCATTTTGTACAGAATTTTAAACCCTACTTTTAGTTATACGTTATAATGTCAAGCTAATAATTTGAAGTACAATTGGTTTACTGATAATGAGTTCAACAACTGAAAAAATTGATTGTCAGACAGTCTCATGATATTCTTGTTAAACATTGTCCAAACTACTTCTCTATACCCTGTATATTTGAATGAGCCAAAAACTAATAACATGCGGTGTTGTAAGGGGTACAAGACAATAGATAAACGGTTGTAGCTGTAGTTCGATCAATTTTCAATTTTTTTTTCAGGAACAACTTGTAGTTTTTGATTTATTAATAATTTGCTTTTTAATATGTCAAACTCACACTATGTGGACAAGTGCAACCAATTTAGGGCGCACTAAACAAAACGAACTATAACATCCACCAACATGCCTAGAAGATCTCTACTTAATAGTACTCTTATTTTAATAAACCCCCAAATTCCCAATTTGATATCTCTCCTTCATAAGTCCATTTTAAAAGTGGATTGGAAAAGTTGCATGCAAATTCAATATATAACCAGTAAATATAGGCAATTGCACAGGATGCTTTTTTTCGATAGAAAGGGAACGATAAACAATATAAGGTCCCAAATTCTATTAAATTTAGTGAAGACCATAATTTAGTATAGAGTTGTTTTATTTGGACGATTGTGCTACTCGAACTTAGCGTTTTTCAATGGTCATACGGCCCCGTTTGAAATGTACTAACGTTCTCTAACATTTGAAATGCTTTATCATTGCAAACGTTAGAGAACATTCATCTAAGGTAGAAATGAATTTGTTTTCAATCTCCATTAGTGATACCGTTGTTGAAAAATATACAGTTACACGTTAAGAAATTTCACAACTAATGTTTACGTAAACTTTTATATCTTGTTTTTTAATAGCCTGTTGTGTATTGGTCATTGCCATTGGGTCATATAAATTTTCAAATTGAAGAGAAACATCGGCCGGACCCTACTCAATTATTGAAATTTCCGACTTCATTATTGGAAATATTACACACTATTTGTAAAATGATGACAATAGAATCCATCCTACCGAATGTATCTGATATCACGATTACGCAGCAGATACTTTTAAGATTTATTTTTCCCGTAACAAGAAATCATTTCAAAATTTCGCATTACTAGTAGGAGATCCTTTAAAAATATCTAACATAGCTACTCTTGTGGCTCTTTTTCCTCAGCTAATTAAACATGGTAATAAGAGAACCTACAAATGGTTCAAATGAAATAGAGTAAATCATACCTGCATGGACATTTCAATTTGAACAGCCGATGTGACGGCTTTGGCTAACGAATTTCTGCGATAGGTACTGGGATCAATCGAAGGCTTCCTGCGGCTTAAGTGCCTTTCGACCCATTTCAACATTGTGAGCACGGAATCCGTAGATGGCAATCGCCTTTCGGCTGACGTTTTGATGATATGCGAAGAGGTTACTCGGAAAGTTGCAGCCATACCTTTCAGAGCCTTTATTAAAAAAGAAAAGTTAGGAAAATATATAACTTAAAAAGGAGACGTATTTCAACATACCAGCATAGCATCTTCATCAGTAGCATCATCTCCTACATAAATAATTCGGATTCTCTCGCTCCAATCGACTCCAAATGCGGTTCTGAGAATGTAAATGGAAGCTCTACCCTTATTCCACTGCACTGGAGGCTTAGCCTCGATCGCACAGTGTGCTTTGCCTACTGTGAAACCAGCGTCCTCAATCATCTTTTTAGCTTGACTTTCCAAGTTAGCTCTAAAAATTCATTAAATTAATTAACATTAAATTATTTAGAACAAAATTTACTATGAAACCTTAAATGATGTGGAGTCTCTCTGAAATGGAATGTGAGTAACGCCCCCTTGTTCTCGACCCAGGCCCCATCTCTGCAAACCGTTTCTTGTAATTGTCTCATTAATTCTCCAACTTTATTGTGAAACTCCGTCGGCATCGGATGAACAAATCTTGTCCCGTCAGGATGCAAGATTTCTAAGCCGTGGTTTCCTGCGTATGTGATTCCTTCAATGCCAACCTAGTATTGTAAAACTTTTACAGTGAAATTATGAATTAATTTGTAATATTGCATCTACCATTTGTTTTACATTGTCAACATTTCGACCGCTCACTATGGCGATATAGACATCCGATAAATTCGATAATCTTTCCAAAACCTTCTTGGTTTCCGCTGGAATAATTGCCAAGTCTGGATGTGGCGCGATGGGTGCCAAAGTACCGTCGTAGTCCAATAGGAGTGCCAATTTCAGAGTGTTACCAATGTACCTGAAAGAATAAGAGATACGTTTTCAATCAATATTCAATATAATTTTATATTCATTTTCCTAACGTATAACAAGTAATTTGCTCACACAAATGAAAAATATTTTCCACAATATCATACAATGATTTTGTGACATAACCTGGAAAAGCTGCTTAAGAATAACTTGTAAATGTCTTTGATTTAATTTTTACAGGCTTCTAAGAAGAGCACAAACTTACTTCGCCAAGTATTCATCGAAATCGTCGAGAGTGACTGCGGGCATTAAAATGGAGCCCACTTCGTCATGGTCGTCTTGGGTCTGAAGTGAACCCATTGCACTCAAAAAGCTTTTTGTCCAATAATTCACATCATTCAGCTTTTCTCTTCTTCTCAAATAGTTCATCCTGAGTATACGTTCATCTTCAGGCATGGTTAGAGCTCTAAAAAAAAAAATTCCAATGTTGATAAGAAAATTGTATACTTTAATAATAAGCTTTTTATGAATGGTCCCATAAAAAACAATCATAATAGTGGTAATGTTAATGGGGGGCTATTTAGGAAAAATTACCTATGAATAACTTCAGAGGCGTCATCGATTTCGTATGGATTGCAAATCAAGGCCTCGTGCATTGTTTCTCCGGCGCCGGCAAATGGTGACACGATTAAAACTCCTGGAGGAATGTTGATTTGACAGGCCACGAATTCTTTGGCGACCAGGTTCATGCCGTCCCTCAATGGGGTAACCAGTCCTACAGCCGAATCTCTGTAGAACGCGGCTAGCTCATCCTGAGATAAACTTCCATAGATGTATCTAGAAAATATTATCAATATTTAGTTCAATTGTAAAATGAACAAGCAAAAATGTAAATGTCTTTAATATTAAAAAAATAGCATGGAAATAAAATTAAAAATTACACAATGTGTTGTAGTTGTAAATAAAGCCGATAGTGAAAATCTTACTTTTAGGACAAACGTGTATTATACTCGGTGTATATGAAAAGGAACTCAAAAACCCTTAATAAAAACCTTATTGGGTATAACAGTGATCATCAGTTTTGTTTATTCAATTTTCAACTAACGCACTCTAAATGTATAAATATTAGTTATACGGATGTACTTTCTAATTCTATACAATTCAATTAGTTTGAGCAAATCTGTTGGAAAATTAAATTGGAAATACCTGATTGGTGACCAGTTTGCTGTGGTAAATTTGCCATTGATCCTTCCAACTAACTGATCCATTTCTTCTTTCAATTCCTGATATTCCTTTACATCGGTTCTAGAGGGTACGGAAATCTGTAGTAAAGACACTTTCTCCAAATGTTCCGGATGCTTTTCTAACAACTTCTCAAAGGCCAATAGCCGATGCACTAAACCTTTAGTATAATCTAGCCTATCTACTCCTAGGATGATTTTTTGGTTCGTTGATATCACTTTGGGTGCCTTTTCAGCTAGTTCCACAAATCGTTCAAATGGAATTCCGATCGGTAATGGTCTCACTCTCACGGTACGACCTCCGTGTTCTACCAGAAGATTTTTACGATCTACACGGCAACCCAAATTTCTTTGGCAACAATCCACAAAATTTAAGCAGTAATCAGTTATGTGGAACCCGACCATGTCACAGGCGAGCATACCCTGTAGAATTTCATCAGACCATGGAAACAAACGAAATATGTCCCATGGCGGGAATGGAATATGTAGGAAAAACCCTAATTTACATGGGATACCTTCTTCTTCAGCATACTGAAAAAGTGAAAATGTCGTCATAAGCTCACAGTAGCAATTAATTAATGAAGTTGTTTATAAAAAATTAGTGTGTTTTTTAACGACGAGAAAATCAAAAAAATTCACTACTGAAGTATGAAATTTATGAAATGTTTACCTGTCTGATCCAGTTAGCAGCCAACATGAGATGATAATCATGGACCCAAATGAGAGGTAATTCGGTTGGATTTTTGGGTAATTGTCTCAAGGCTTTTAAAGTGCATTCGGCGAACTCCTTATTGGCCGTTACATAATTCTTCCAATGCTCTCCCTTGAATTGAGCTCTGTCGGGCATCGAGTGAAAAAGTGGCCAAAAGGTGGCGTTACAGCATCCATTGTAGTAGGAATCAAAAACTAGTGGATCCATTTGTACGGCTATTACCTGAAAATATGAAAAAAATTTAATTAATGCGAACGGATACTTTTCTCTTATTAATAAATACGTTGCATGAACTAAGGATTCGATATGTTTCTTATGTTTTTTGTTTTAAGTGTTCCAAAGCATTTGTTTTAAGAACGACTCTAAGAAATTGTAAAATTTCTAGCAGGCGCTCACCTGTGTGATTAACAAATCTAAAATTATGCTGTTTTTTACTTATTTTAAAACGTTTTCCTTTCTAGAAATCTGATATTCTTTGCTGAATTATCCGTTAATTTCTTGAACATTTTTGTAAAAGTTATAAACACAATATCAATTTTATATTTACGCAAAGTACTTTATGCTTCACTTTTCACATATCTTTTTTTACATTCTAGTGTCTTTTTAAACGTTTTGAAGGTATTTCTACTTGCAAGTAACTGCGTGTTAACTCAAAAGTGCTCAGTTCAAACACATTTTTGCTTAAGTTAGATTTTCGCTGTAAACAGCCCTAAAAATGGAATTTCTCAATCATTGTTAACTAATATACCTATAATAGAATGCAAAGTATATGTTTTTTAGAAACATAATAGAGTGAGTCGCCTAATGTAGATACATCTTCTTGAGTTAACACGGCAGATCTGTGCTAGTATTCAATGTTTAGTATTTGTTTGAAAATTTAATATTTGTTTTCATTTCTCCATTTTCTAATTGAGAGCATCAGGAAGTGTTAAACACTAAACATACATTGGTGTTGGGTTATAGCAAACAATAGGTGCGACCATACTAGAAAATAATTTCATATTTTTGTATGAAAATTTGTATAGTGGAGCAAAAAGTAAGAGCTGTAATAAACAAATTGCTTTTTTTAGCGTTTATTAAATATAGGCCATATGCACTTTGCATTTATCGTTTATTGCAGATTCAACGTGAATGTACCTAAATTTGTATAAGCATAGTAAGGTAATGTTAATTAAACTTTCGACTCCCAAACGATTTGTTTAACTCACAGCACACAAATACGAATATAAAATTATTCTAAAAATATATTAATTTGTAATACTTTTTCAGATTTAAGTCCAGCAGTGGGAGTGATATCGTCAGGATCACTTTCCGGGATCGGTTCGTTCGGATCCTCCAGATGAATACCGGGCCACCCGACCCAAAATCCGTTGCCATTAATGACCACGGGGGCGACGGCCGTAACGAGACCTCCAGCACTGAAAATAAAATATAAACATTCAAAATCATAATGAGATATCCTGGAGTGATAAGAAACTCTATTCACTCTCTCGAGTGTTTAAATATCATTTTTAGGTCAATATAGTGATAAAACAAATATATATTTACTAGAGCTTGTTCTCTCTGAATAGTTCTTTATCTTTATTATAATGCGTTTTGTAGTTGATAATAAGGTAAATGAATTTTCATGGCAGCTGAACTAGCGATAAAACATGCCTATTTTCATGCTAAGGCCATTTATGTGCTAATAAAAGGATAAAATTAATAAAACTAACCATAACAACATTTCTAGAACAGCAATAATACGTTTCTATCACTACTTAGAAACTTATCATTTGCAAATAATATATTCCTTTTATTAGATATAATGAGTTGGTGTCAAATTAGTTAATTTTTGTAAGATGAAGTCCACAGTTGGGTTCCCTCTTATAATTTTCTAATCAATATTTTTTTATGCAATAAAAGCAATAGATTCCACCTTTAAATCCCGATACCTGAACATTTATTTCCATTATCTATTAACTTGTTACTAATTAACTTAATTACTAATTAATTCGACTTTAGTAAGAGCAGAAAAAATGGGAGAGTTTATTTACGTCTGTTCGATGAGAACTTGTCTTTAAGACCAATTTGAAACGAACAACAATCAAATGAAATCTAATATGAAAACTACTTTTCCACGGTCAATCGATCGAACTGAAAGATTGATTTCACAATCAATGTTTAATTGCGGGTGTGAGTGAGTGTTCTTGAAATTTTTACAACTTTCATCTACCTACCATGTTATTTTTTAATGTAGCTCTATACATTTTCCTATTGACATTACAAATTAACATTTTCACAAGAACATCTAATGTGGTACGTGTGTTTATTGATACAAAAAAATCCTTTCAGGTAATTATTAAAAAATGATCCAACTTTAATAGTTTTTGAAATAAACCATTTTATATTAAAATCCAAGAGAGTCTTCAACATCAAATCTCTCATCTCGTATTTAAATTATTAAAACAAACTTTCTATTAAAGGTCAAGAATGAACCAAATTTTGTATAACAACTTTTAAAAAACTACTAAAAGGTGTTCTAAAAGGAGTACCACAACCGTTAATAACTTATTTAAAATAAATGGGGCATCTAGTATTTTGTGTTACTATTACATATAAAATTTAATTGTTTATTGAACATCATTAGTGCTCCCAATGTCTACCTCGACCCGTTTTCATGAAAAATACATTTTTTAAGGAAATGCCTAAATACTGTATTTCAATATTATGCGATATGAAATTGTCAAGACATCCATGGCATTTAATTATTTATAAAAAAAACTTTAAAGTCAATAAAAACTAGAAAACTGATAAAAACATATATTACTCTGTCCCAAAATAAGGTATTCATTTCCGATTCAAATTTGTATAGAAAAACCATATTTATTTTACGAGTATATAGTATACCTTATTTTGGGACACAGGAGTATTTTATAGCATGATGACCATTTTCTTGTGTGCATATCCTGATTTTCTCTTCAAGAGATTTTCTGATATTTGCAGTGTAAGAATTGTAAAGACATTTTATCTTATCAACAGTGGTAGTAGACATATTGTAATTTTATTTTTTACATATCACCATAAAAAATCATTCATAGAGATAAGCTTAGACGGTCTAGCTTATCAGTTGCATGGATCATTTCTACCAATAATTTTACAGAATATTTTCTATCCAGATGTCTTCTGACCAACTGCAAAAAAAAAGGGGAGGCACCGTGATGTTAAAGCCAAATTCGGGCCTTAATATAAAATCGAATATACTGAAGAAGAGACTAAAAACACCTTTTGGAAATGTTGGAAATTTTCGGTTATTCAAATATCCATTGAAGAAATGTGGACTTATGACTATGGCCCTATAATTGAAGAGGCGCCTCGAATAACGTTGTAACTGACATTTTCTCAATATCGAGATTATGGTGGAATAATGTTTTATGTAACGTAATATATGTATGTAATGCAAAAGTCACTTTGTTCAGATTTAGTCTATTTTAGGGGGTTATAATTTCAGAAACTTTGGTGTCAGTGGAAAAATGTTGTATAGATATCATATTATAATACATATACAACGTTTTTCCACTCACGTTCGAGTATCTATGTATATGTATTATACGATGCGATATATATCTAATTCCGCGACATATTAAAGAAATTACAAACAGATGCAAATAAGCATAAAAAAGTAGGTACATTATTTTTGAAAAATTAAAATGCAATTTTGTTTTTATTAAATTTACCTTTTGAAAATGTATCATAAATTTTGTAATTTGTAAAGTGGAATAGCGTTGTAAATGCCATGTACAGTATACAACGTTATTCCATTTACCAGAAAAAAAAAACTGTTGTAACTGCGTTTCTTATAAAAATAAATATTAATAATACTTATTTTTTTAGACATTATTAAAATTATGAATTTACTAAACCATAAAAAAATTCTAAGTTTTATTTTGGTCAGGTCTGTAAACATTTATTTTATCTCTTGTAAAAAATGAGTTTTGGCACTTACGTTATTCGAAGCGCCTCTTCAATTATTGATAATTTCGCCAAAAACATTCAAACACTATTTTGACAGTTAATTATCTTGAAGAAATGTTTGTTTTTCTTCTTAGGAACGAAAATTATAACGATTTTCTCAACTGATCTTATGAAGAATTAGGTTGTCTATAAATAAAACAATATGAAAAAAAATGTAGGTCTTTTCTCAGGCATTCAAATGTCCAATGGTAAAAATCAAAATTCGAAATTCGTACCATAAAAATGTTGAATTAAGATATGAAACTGACCAAAATTAATACAATTTAGAATTCGCCTTACAATTATACAAACGATTTTTTTAATATTTGTATTAGAATTATCCCCAAATGATCCTAATGCAAAGAATAAGTGTTCTTCATTATTGTTCGCAGGTTTTTCTTTGTTGGGAAGAATTAACTCTACCAGAGACGCGAAAATTCTGTATCAACTTTTCCAATATTTATTAATTTGGATGCTATCGATTCGAATACTTTTCTGCATAAACTCGCAATGCTACAATTTTCTTGGTATTTTCCTGTCGCCATAATCATATCTATGCGATGTGGTAATAGATATGAAAACTTGTAGTTTACATTTTTAAACACTTCAAATTCAGAAATCGCTTTTAATTTAAAAGGACAGATAAAAAAATGGAAAAGTAGATTAATGTCAAAAGTGACTTATTAAATTGTTTTAATAATTATTTTATGTTGTATATTATTGGAATGAAGTATTCAGGCATTTTTTTGGAAATGTGGGGTTTTCACGGTTATAGTACTATTTTTAGAACATCTAGTATATATTAGTGGCTTTTTTAAAGTTCGAGTACAAAATTTGGTTCACTGTTAGCCCCCCAATATAAATTTTGTTTTACTAACTTAAATATAGGGTGAGAGATTTGTGTTTGATATTGTCTTGCATTTTATCATAGATAGTATGGTTTGTTTCAAAGGCCTCTAGAGTTAGATACCATAAACCCTAACCAAATTTACCTTTATTTTAATTGATAAATTTAAAAATGACGTAATATACAGGTATTCCCATTTAGAAAAATGTGTTTCGAACACTGTATAGTCTAAAAATAATTTTTAAATTTAGTTCTATTTAGTCTTTATACATCTTAAAATTGATACAGTCAGAAAATTTCTTGGCATAGAAATTCCGAGACGTAACAAGCATCCTACCCTGTAGGTGTTGCAGCAAAACTATGATTTAAAAATATAAAATCGGTGAGAAATGCAACTTTTTGCTACTGAGAAATGCAAGGTTGGATAAGGTCACATTTGCTTTGGTTTAAGAAAAGATCGTCTAATTGTCTCTTCATATCGAAACCACTGAACAGCTATTTTAAAATAAACATACATTCATATAAACATACGGCAACAGGTACGGTATGAAAATTGAAGATATAAAAGAATCCCAATGAAGATTACTCGGTTAAATTTTAACATGTAAAACAATGAAATTTTATTATCTCTTTGACTCACCTAGCTTTTCTTACAAGTGATCCATCCTTTTTCCTTTGTAAGACAAACGGCAACCTGTTGGAAATGACGATCATACTTCCCGTGGATGACACCACATCTGGAGAAGAAACTTTTATTATATGTTTGGACCTCATTTCGTTTTACAATTTTGAAAATTGGTAGTTTTCAACTTATAGGTTCATTTTATAATTTTTGCAACAAGAAATCAATTTTTTTCTTATAGTTTCGTTTAAAAAGAATTAATAAATAATACAAGTAAACATAATCGGGACACTATTTGCCACAATACTGGATAAACAGCGATCTGAGCCGCTTCTTTAATGGACAAAGTCAACACATTCTTGGAGGTCAGGAATGTTATCGTTCGGTTCCGTTTAAATGGCTGTAAAATATGGTCAATACGACTGTATTTTGATTAAAAACTTTTTGTCAACTGTTGTTAAGAAATACACGAAACAGGATTCAAACATTTTTAATTAAATTATAGAAATAATAAAAATTCGCTTATAAAAATGACAGACATGGAGTCGCACTCGTCGACAACGTGATTGGAACATATCCAAAATAAACGTTTGATATTAATAACGAAGATCGGTTTTATTTTTAGGAGAATAGTAAAACAAGACCTTCCAGTATGTGAATGAGCAAATTATGGGCATGGATAAAACAACTATGCCTCTATTATGCCTGGAACAAGTTTTATGTGTGAATACATAATTGTTCCATAATTAAAGAGACGCACTCTTATTTACTATATAGACGGCCTTTGTTAAACTTTGCTTCAGACTGAAAATATGTATAAAAAATCTGTAATTGTTAATATTATACGACCATAATCTAGGTATAAATATCAAAAAGTTTAAAGCGCGTTAGTCGTCAAAACAATAGGACAAACACAGCAGTAACCTCACGTTCCGTAACATTTGCAGGTCTGCTGAAAATCACGCATACTCAAGATGATGGTGGTGAGGTCTCTCTTTCGATTTCGACAGAATTTCGAGAATCGCCTTTCCAATGACGTCAATGGATGTTGACCTCTGAGGAGTAATAATAATAATTTTTCCTCTTTCTCCTTTTGATTAAAAATAATTTTATAATCTTTGGAGTGAAGAAAATAAATATGCTTGTATGTGTGTCGGTATGGATCATCTTCTTCTGTAAAGAAAAGGGGCGTTTTTATCTGGATGAACGTGCGTCAGTAGATTCTGGGACGCCATCGGTTATCGTCCGATACCTTATCGAATAAGAGCAAAGAGTAAGACCTTGTTTGCTGTTATTTTGTCTAGTTCTGGTTACTAAAAACCAGTAGTATGTAATTGTAAAAAAGCAGAAATTCGTTGCCTATAAAAAACATAAAATTGAACATCTGTTAGTTAAACTATTGCCTAATCGTAAAGCAAATAGTGTCGTCACAAAGTTCCAATATTATTAAACAATACGTTTTAAAATGTTTATTGTGTTTAATACTGATTCACGAACAGCTGAAAACCTGCCGTTATTCAACATTACGATGTCGTTCATTGACAATTGAAAAAAATCCTATTTCAAACTTAATAGTACTATTTTCCTTATAAAAAGTATATTTGAATGAAATTAATAATTCGAGATACCTACGCACTGTAATACTATTTTTTGAATGAAACCTCTGGTTCCTGTTGTAAAAAAATACATGTTAAAAAAATAAATTATTAATTAGTGATTAATCATTTGTTATTAACAATATTGATTATTATTAATTATGATTTGGCTAACTTCTTTGGATAAATTTATACATATTTATTTCAAATTTTCTAATTTCAAATCTAATTTATTTTTCTTTTTGTCTGACATTTAACTTAGAAAATTCTAAAACTACAAAAATTGAAAATTACATATTTTATTTGTTTTTGAAAATTACTTTTAAGTTTAATATCACTTCAGTCCGAAGGCAACTATTATATC
>JABRWK010000074.1:116400-130116 GCA_013372445.1 Hypothenemus hampei
GAACATGAATTTAAAGTTAACGTTTAATATTTCCTAAATAACAACTTATATGAACAATTCAAAGATGTCCCGTCTTGTGCAGGGGTCAATAGTTGGATACAACTAAATGTCGTCCTTGACATTTTGGACATAGAGTCAGAGAATGGTTAAATATTAATTATCTGGGACATTGATAATGTTCCTGGAGAAAGTCCAGCTTCCTGACTGGTCAGGTTTCCAGACTTAAATCCTTTGAATTATAATGTCTACCACAGAATTTTAAAATGAAAACGCCCATGCAGAACAAATTAATGACACTTCAGTTAACTTTAAGGATGTAGACAGCTTTTAGAAAATTAAGGAGGAATAACCAAATAATAACAGGGGCTATTAGTTCTTTGCGAAAAAGATCTGAAGTATATATTCATGAAGATGGTCTGTCTTTTGAGCCATTGTTGTAATAATTTATTTATCTCAAATTGTAATGAAACTGCATGAAGATGCTTTGTCTTTCGCTCTGGTTCTGTTATTTTACTAACAATAAGTAGTGTTTTATTTCAGTATTGATTTAATATTTTAGAATTATTAAAATAACTATAGCGTGCCTTAAAATGACTTATATTTCTTTATTCGTAAACATTACATTGAAAGACAAAAGGTCAAAAGAGATTTTTTTCTTAACATGACGTTTTGATACGTCGTTGAAACGGACAAGGAAAGCCACATAATAAAGACATATGTATACAGGGTGTTCGGAAATTAGTGGCCAAAAAAGAAATGGTGGATTATATGGCCAAAAATAAGATAAAAATGCTTATAAACATATGCCCAAAAATAACTGCTATAGGAGCTACAGGGTGTCAAAGTTGAAAAAATAAATTCCATTTTCTTCAATATTTTTCGATCGCCTCGGCGGAATTTAATGAAATTTGGAATAGGGGAGTTTCTTGGGACGAGAAATTCGAATTTGTTGACGATTTTGATGTATCTTCTAGAGGGCGTCACAAGCGATCATTTGGATCCATTTAAGCCGCTATAACTTTTTTGTGCCACCCTGTATGTCATTTTGGACTAGAAAATCTTATTCTCCCATCTTTTCTAGTTAAAAAAAGGTATACCTTATTGAAGTCGCTAGAAGCAACGGTTTCTGAAAATAACGCATCTAAAGCTGATAATGCATGCAAATTATCACAGTGAAATGAGAGCTATTGTTGGGTCACAAAAAAAAATTTTTTTTTCTTTGAATTATACTGATCATTTTGACTTAAAATTAATAGTTTTTACTCTTTCAAGTGTTATATCATTGTTTTTATATATAAAAAGTAAAATAAATCAGGAAAGTTATTTTGGTTCTCTGAAAATTTGCTTGCATTATCAGCTTTAGATGCATTTTTTTCGGAAAACGTTGCTCCGAGCGACTTCAATAAGGTATACCTTTTTTAACTAGAAAAGATTTTCTAGTCCAAAATGACATACAGGGTGGCACAAAAAAGTTGTAGCGGTCTAAATGGATCCAAATGATCGCTTGTGACGCCCTCTAGAAGATACATCAAAATCGTCAACAAATTCGAATTTCTCGTCCCAAGAAACCCCCCTATTTCAAATTTCATTAAATTTCGCCGAGGTGATCGAAAAATATTGAACAAAATGGAATTTATTTTTTCAACTTTGACACCCTGTAGCTCCTTTAGCAGTAATTTTTGGGCATATGTTTATAAGCATTTTTATCTTATTTTTGGCCTTATAATCCACCATTTCCTTTTTGACCACCAATTATCGGACACCCTGTATAAATCACACAACAGAATAAACAGCTTTTACATGCCCAAAAAGTTCAATATGCTCCATGTGCAAAAAATGTTTCAGATAAATATGCACCCAAAGGATTCAAAATTGAATGAAAATGTCAAAAATAATGTTTCATTTGAAAAAAAAAATCATTGGTGCATCATTTTTTTCTCAAAAAAATATTCAAGTAGTGCCTCCATGCACGCCACTGATGGTAATAAATTAATATTTCACAGCAAAATATGGACTCTGAAACACACAAAGTGCAAATAAATTTTATATTATAATATCTTTGATGGTTTCAAATATCATGGGTTTACTACAAAAATTGACTAACAATAAGTCAGTTTTTCAAGTATCTGCTTAAATTTCTTTCTATATCAACAAAAATTGATTTAGAATAATTTTTTTTAAATATGGTCATTTGTGTATTTGCATTTACACAAGTCGTCATATTTCATAATATGCATTTCCGACGAAGCAAAAGTGAGTAAATCTTAATATTAATACATATATATACAGAGTGATTGCAATTCGATCTATTCCTTTGAGGAGGTGATAGAATACGTGATGTTGGGTTGTTTGCACTAAACATATCTATATGCTAAGTGTCGTAATTTTTCAGTTATTAGTATTCTAAGATTTAGTTATCCTATTAAGCTAATGGTAACGTATCTGAAGTTTTCTGCTTTTTTTTATTTTCGCCTACTTTTATTGCAGAACTTGTAACATTTTCGTACAATATACACTATTATGAAATTTTTAGAGAAATTGCATTAATATTGTAGAATTTCTTAAAATAAGATAGACGATCCAGTTGATAATTTAATACGTAAAAAAAAAGAAAAATTATGTTATCCAAATTAACTGTGTAAAATAACATTAGAGTATACAGGATGATATCATATTAATAATAAGCTGTAATGTATGTAATGTATTAAATTACCAACTTTACATTGGGCCGTCCATTTTATTTAATGAAATACTACAATATTAGTGCAATTCCTCTAAAAACTTCATCATAGTGTATTCTGTGCGAAGATGTTACAAGTTCTGCAATAAAAGTAGTCGAAAACAAAAAAAATGCAGAATACTTCAGATACATTACCATTAGCTTAATAGGATAACTAAATCTTAGGATGCTAATAACTGAAAAACTACGACACGTGGCATATAGGTATGTTTAGTACAATCGACTCAACATCACGTATTTTATCACCTCTCCAAAAGAATAGGTTGAATTACAAATCACCCTGTATATGTGATTTTGACTTATTGTTAGTCAGTTTTTGCATTATACCTACAATATATTAATAACGAAAATTTTAAATAACACCTACCTCGGAACCGAAAATTTTATGAAAGTAGTTGTTATAGATAAATCATTGTATTGTGATAATTTTTATCTCATCCTCATTTATTCTTACTAAAGCTTAAAATACCCCGTATAAATAATAGTGTTTTAGAATTTGCCTATAAATTTATTCTAACAGGACTGGGCCCTTCCACGTTAGTGCATAATAATTAGTTTGTCTTAGCCAGTTTACATTTTGCACCAACATCAAAAATAGAATAGAGTGTTTCCATTCGTATACTTCCTATCAGATTAAATTATATTTGCAAGCCAATGTTGAGAACTCTTCGACACACCCAATATTTACCACTATGAACTAATCAGTCTCTTTATTACTGCAGCATATTATATACTGTGTACATAAAGCATGGAACAAATTAATTCTCTGAAAACGAAACTGAAAAAAAAATGCCCGGATATTGCGGTTTTAATTTAAAATTGCACATCTTTTGATGTAATAAATTAATTGTGACATAATCATTGTTCCAGACATGGCTTCGTTGAGATATTTTTTAAAGGTCCTACTTTTGATAATTCCTTTTCAAAGGACATTCTTTTTTGAATACAGAACATAGAGGAATTTTTGAAAAGTTGTTAGAAAGTCATTATTTATGATAACGATAAGTGTAAAGAAAAATGTTTATTTCATTTAATAATAAAATAGTAATAATTAAACAGTAATCATTTAATAAATTAAATGTTTGAACTGAAATCTTTCTTGTAAATGACAAATGTAAATCCTTGCTAAACTATATTTAACGTTTTTGAGAAATCTTAGCACATTCTCTTCTAATCCTAATTTTTAAGTTTTCAATATTATTAGATTGAGTATCGTATACGATATTTTAAGATGACCCCACAAAAATTAATTTAACGGATCCGGAGATTTTCCAATAGCTCTACATTTTTCAATCTATTTGTTGGGAAATACCTCACCTTCTATCTGAACTACAGCCATCTTGTTCTGGTGATTTCACTGGGAGATAAATGTATTAAAGTGGAGATTAGATGTGAATTCAAGGTATTGTGATCCGTTTAACGTTTCCTCGAAAAAGTACGAGCGAAGTATTCTGTTTTTTTCCAATTCCTATCAAAATGTTTATTTTTTCTGGATATTGAGTGTGAGATTCTCTCATCTATTTCGCATTCTTTTTTGTTCAAAAACCGACAGTTCTGTCTAGTAACTTCCTCTATTAATGTAAATGTTGATTAGTCCGTGAATGTAATATTTTATATTGGACAGGGGAAATTGTTACATATATCCATCAAGTTTTGCCGGAATCGCATTGAATTGCCTTCATTTTATTCTTACTAGATATATTTTCTAACAATGCCATTGTTTCAATTTTTAAACCTTGTATACAGATGAAGTAAGGATAATCGCAAATAACTTGATGAATGCTATTATGGATTTTCTTCCATAAAATAAAACATTAAATGAAGAAATTAAATTTTAATTTCTTCGTCTTGTTGAACACATGATGGTCTTTTTACGGTTTATTTCCCGCATAATCAGTATCTCAAAACTTTTAATTTGGTTAAAGAATGTTGCACAATTGATCAGTAACAGGAATAGTAGCCATAAAAGCAATAGTGATATCAACGTCAATGTGCCTCAGCGGCACAATTAATTCATTGACGAAAAGTAAAACTAATAATATTTGGTTTTTAACAATTTCCAATGCTATGACTAAAATTTAGTGAATATGCCAGGAAAATTCTTATTGTTGTGTAACCCCAAAATGATAAATGGTAGAATGTGTCGCGGTGGCACAATTAATTCAGTAATAATTTGGCACATTGACGTTGATGTCACTGTTCCTACTCCCATTTCAAATCAATTATGCAGCAACTTTAACTGTTGATCGGCTTATTGATCTCTCTGGAAATTTGTTATTAAACAAAACACACGCATCCTGTTGTGGTTGGACTCTATCACCATACGCAATCATCATAAGAATTTCTATTCTTTGTGTTATCGATAAATATATTATGAAAGTACTTTTCGTTGAAATAAAGTCAAATTGAAACAGATAAATACATCAAAATATTCACACAATATTTACTAAACAAATGATAATAGTATTGCTATGGAAAAAATTGTAAAATAATAAATTACACCTATCATTGCCGTAAATTAAAATAAGTTTTTGATAATTTCTCAACGGTTTTGTTATATTATAGTATACCGAAATTTTTTATGCTCTGCATTTAGAAAAATATGCTCCTTCAGATAAAATTACAAAAGCAGGGATTGCCATTTAAAAAAAATCTCGGTGACGCTATATCTGGAACAATGATTACGCTACAGATAATATTATCAGTCCAAAAGATACGCAATTTTAGATCTAAATCGACGTATCCAAAAAAACAAATCCATTTCGAAGTAGTGAATTTGTTCTTCACGTTATGTACAGAGTGAATAGAGAAAATTGCAGTGTCTCAATTTAATTTAATAAAGAAATTCTATCAAAATCCTATGAAAATATACTCAATGATAATAACTAACATCATTCTTATTGTAACAAAATAGTTATGCTTTATATAGGAATTCGCATCACTTCTCATTTAATCGAACGTCCTAAAATCAGAAAGCTTTGTTTGGCATGTTTGTGTGAACTGTATAGAAACAACTTTATAGCTTTGTGCTTGTGAGTATTATCTCACAAGGAAATCTTAAACTCTGAGAAATGTAACAAAAGATATATATAGATGTGAAAATGTATTACTACATATATCGTGCCCTGTAATTTTAAGTAAATAATGAATCAGAATTTCTTGCGAACTCAATAAAAACATTGATAAAAATATTATTGTAAATTTCCATGTGAAAACATACATATATTGGGCTTAAAGATCTACTAAATTATAATTGTTTACGTTTTCTAAATAAATATATGGTATTTTGATACCGACTGATCTAAATGAATGGTACCTTTTAACTCTTTTTCTAATGTTCCATAAGATCAATGGAGTGGATTTTTTAAATACATACAGTGTGGTGACTTTAATTGGAATAAATTCATTTAAAGTTCAAGGGTTTGCTTTTTAAAAAATCGTTCGGATTCGTCGATTTTAATCTTTGAATGCGGTTTTTTTTATGGTAAATTCATGTAAACAGGGTACCCCAAAAACCAAGTGCAACTACCAACTTTGTTTTTTCAAATGGAAACATCTACATATTTTTTATTTCATATTTAGATTCTGCTTAAAATTCTAAGTATGTTTCATGTAACATATCCTATACCTAAATTCAACAGTTCCCGAGATATTGACGATTGAAGTTACATAAGAATATACTATCTTTGGTATTAATAGCTATATGTCAAACATAAAATTCTAACCATATTCATACGTATTTTCAATTGTCAATATTTCAGTAACTGTTGAGTTTAGGTATAGGACATAATACATGAAACATACTTAGAATTTTAAGCAGAATATAAACATGAAATAAAAAGTAACAAAAAATAATAAACAAACCCCTGAATTTTAATTGAATTTATTCCAGTTAAAGTTACCACACTGTATATGAATAATCTTTGTTGCAATAAAATACTAAAAAAGTCTCCATATATTCTCTGTTTTTTAAATAAATTAATGAAATTTGCAGAGTTAAGAATGTACAAGTTATGAATAAATTAAAATTAGTATTATCAATATTAAAAATATAATCATTATCCAAAGTTAAAAGTGTTTTATATAGGATCACTAAAAGTTAATTGTAGTATAATGTATTGTATTTAATATTAATACAGCCCTACATTTTTATTACTTTTAACCATGAACAAATAATTTTTGATACGAACATTGAGCTTCAGGAACTGTATTTTTTAAAGTACTGATTATAGGTAAAGTGTCTAGAGGCTACGTACTGCACGAACATTGTTCTGCACAAGGCAACTTCACCATATTTCGCTTGACATTAGGGATATCGAAAAGTTATTTTAGAAAGTTCTTTAGAGTGTTATTTTAACCACGAAAACCGAGTTTGAAATCAAACGTCGAATTTTGACATTATCACTTAAACGGCCGGTGTTTTATTTGACAACTGTGCGTATGCATCCTGCAATAATTTGCGAATTGTAAGAATTTGTCTCTTATGCCTGTATTACACGGTCAAATAAATTCACGAATAAATTGTTAAAATTAGTCCTTGAAGAAATTCGTGAATTTATTGGAAAATATTTTTTTAAATATTCTGCAATTTTTCCTTGCAATTCTCATCTTTTAATTTTACGAAATGAGGCGTTGAAAACCAGAGTGGACCAACCCCAAAATAATGAAATAATAAATATTAGGATTCTATAAAATGTCATATTTTGTTATTTTTTTTGTAAATGATTTATCGGTTTAAGTTAAATGTTTTTTTTTATATGAAGTTGATACTGATATAGGTTCTTAAAACAAAAATATTATTATTTAATGTTATAATCCACTTTGGTTATTAGGATTGCCTAAAATTTCAATTTGGATCAAATGTAATACTGATGATATCTATGGAAGAAAATTTTACTATCAGATGGTACAATTTGCAACATGGAAAGAATGATTTGAGCTATCAAAACTTGCATATAACTAAAATTTAAAAAATTGTGGGTTGGTCCACTCTGGTTTTCAACACCTCAAATATAATCATTAAACAATGACAATGACATAACGTTAAAATCTATTCTTATATTATTTATTTAAAAATATTTTCTAATAAATTCACGAATTTCTTCAAGGACTAATTTTGACAATTTATTTGTAAATTTATTTGACCGTGTAATACAGGCATTAAAATTAAAATTAATTCTTAAAGAGAAATTAATGTAACTTTTTTCCATACTTTACTTAGAGGTAAAATATTCAGATAACGCAAAGAAGGTATGAAACTTACAAATAGAAAATATGATTAAGTTTTTTAATTGTTTATAAAAATCACTATAAGTTCTAACACTGACACTAATACTTTTGTTTAATATAAAAATCTTCAAAACACTTCTCTTATTATTATGTCTTAATATATAATATGTTTAGCGTCAGCAAATGGATCAAAAGTATTATATCCATTTCTACAGACAAAAACTGTGCTCATAAGGGAAGAAGTACCTAAAAAAATTCTTCAGCAACAAAGAACAAAGTGCAAGAGAATTTTTATAGTCACGTGTCTAGAGATACCTACGTTATAGATTGCAAAAATGTAATCCCAGGCGGTAGTTCCGTAACATTTTATTGATACAACGTCGGATATTTAAATAATATTAGGGTTAGTTCGACTTTTTTTGAGTTATCATTCAAGGACCATGGAAATGATAAATATTAACACTATTAAGGTAGAACAAATTCAAATGAAAATTTTAACTTAAAAATAATTAAAAAAATCTAAAAGTATCAAATTGAATCTGCCTCAGCTCACATTCAATCTGAATACGTTTATCAATTTGCTTGTGCTTGTTATTGGCCAATTTCAAAGTTCTCTCTTTTACATTTGAGACTATGAGAACAACAACAGAATAACTAACAATTTTTCGATATCTAATTTCATAGCATTAATGGGTACAAAATTAATCAATGGATAGTGTTGTGGTTATCAAGGTGTGGGGTTGAATTAATGTGGTACTAGTTTACAAAATGAAAGTAACTCGGTGAAGTATGGAGGATAAGAGAGAATTTTAATAGTGCAGTTTCCGTATTTATACCCAAAAAGGGTACCCCTTCCTCAAAGAAGAGTTCAAAGTACATTCCTACTAAAATACCTACAAATACCTACTATGTCCTTAAACTAGAAATGGGAATTCCTTAAACAATAAAAGAACAAAACGATACTATGACTTATATGGTTCATACCGAGACAAGGTACCATAAAGATGGCAGCTAAATAATAAGAGGAGTTGGTATTCACAACAAAAGCAAAAATGTACTCAATCACTTCAATCATATTTATACTAAATGGAAATTCAAAAAAGTTCCTTGTATAATTATTTTCCAATTTGTAAAGGACAAAATTAGACTATAGTGAGTTGGTCCATTTTTGGTGTTAGTCCGTTCTTGCTCTCATATTCCCATTTATTAGACAAAATTTCTTCTTTCACAAAGGTCTTCATGATTTCTAGGCTTTTCTTTGTAAATTTTACTTCCAATAGTATCCGACAAATAAAAATTTAATGGCAAAATATCAGGAGAGCTGGACGGCTACACTTCAAAAGGATTATTTCTGCCAATCCATCTCAATGGAAAATTGGTTGATTTAGCCAAACCCCAACCAACAACTTTGAATATCTTATAAGAATGTTATGACGACCTGTGCATGTGGAGAAAGAAATCTAAACGGATGAGATGTGTCAAATTTTTGCATAACTTTTCTATTGTTAGGGAAATTGCTATCAAACAGATTTAATAATTCATTTTTTTTGCTATTTTCAATATTCATCAGGTATTGTTTTTTTTTATTTGCAGAGTCGCTATTGTCAATATTTAAAAACTAATTATCTTCAAATGACGATTTATTATTATATTTACTCTTACTTTGAAATTCAATTAATATTTAATAACAATTGAACTGAACAAGTTAGCACAAAATAATTTGAAATTAAAATGGGAATTTTTCAATGAAAATCATTACATATACCAAAAATTATATTTTCAACCATGGCTCTTTAGTAAAAAGTGCAAACAAATTCTATTATTAATTCCAAAAAATGTGAAAATTCGATTTTCATTCAATTTCGGTTTTTGTGATTATACAAGATGTTAATTAAGTATATGTACTCATTTCAAGGGGTGAATCTTTGAAGAATTTTAAATTAAAAGTTCTGTTTAACATGGACCCGCAAACGCACTGTTTTTGAAATGGTGGGTGGAAAATGGAATGGGTGTTTAAGACTCGGAACACGCGAACGTTTATTTTACATTGCGATCTACGTTTAAGAATTACTCTACTTTTAATACAACTACAATTAGTTGTGTGACTAGTTAATTTATTAGATTGGCGACATTCTTACCTCCGCTACCGCACAATTTACAAAGGCTAGGACTTTTTTGTTCTATACCCATCACTATACTGAAACTTGCATCTAAAATTTATTTTAAATATCTCAAAAAAATATGTAAATTAAAAATTAAAAACTTTAACAATTTTTCGATCGTGTTGCTAATTTTTTATGTTTCTTTATCATGAAATACCATTTTTACCGAATACGGTTCGCATTAGAACTTTTGCTACGATTACCTTTTTTGTGTACAAAATATTAGCGATTTAAAATGTGCTTTTAAAATACCAATTCTTCTAATATCATAACAATGAGAGGGCAAAACAATCTCACGCAGCCCTAAAATTTTTACCATTGGCATGTGAAAAAAAAATTAGCGTTCAAAACGTAGCTAATATTAACACGTCCAGCACCATCTCTTAAAAACGAATTTTCGTCATTTGAAAAAATATATTTTTTCAGTAATTTTAATTTATATGAAAATCTCACACAAAGTTATCTAACCTACAACCCAATCCAATTTGAGAGGAAGCTTTAGTAGATCAGAACTTGTAATTTCCTACACAAAATGTACGTAAAGTGTGCGCTGGCGACACATACAGCGAAAAACAAAAGGTAATCAGTGTATCCTTGTAGATACACAACGCTTTGATTAAGTGTATGGAAAAAGATGCACTGGCACTGATCATGTTAATAATAATACGTGTACAAGACCCGAGTTCTGTATCTTAAATGGCTACTGAGATATTCTCAACAAATTAAAAAAAAAATTTTCATACCCTGTATTTGTGAAACGGTGCATTTGCGAACCTATGTTAATATGTAACTTTTTATCTTAAAATTCTTCAAAAATTCACTTCTTCAAATAAATACATGAACTTAGTTAACACTCTGTATTTATATTTTGAACAAATTTTTTAAATTATTTTTTTCGATGTCGATAACACAAAGCGAAATATAGTCATGTCCCATATGTTCAAATAATCACAGTAGAAAGCGGCTGGACACTTTGTCTATGCTAAATATTTTAAAATATCCTCTATATAAGACTCTATATTTGTACATCTGTATAGAAATGTAAAGTTGTATTAATATTAAGTGCAATACACTGTATATTACAGTAGAATGAATTTTTAACTGATTTAAGGATAAAATGTTCATTTTAGAATAGTGTTCAAATGTATAATATACATTTAACATATACATTGTATGTGTTAATGTTGTTTTTTCCGAATATTTTTAAATATAAATGTAATATTTTTACGATTACTTTATTACCAAATATTTACGGAAGAATACATTGAAATATCAATTATTTGATAATTTTTTTCTTAGAATTTTATTTTTAGAATTTTCTTGTTCTAATTTGAAATTGGGAATTCAAATTAATTTCCTAAATTCTCTTAAGATCATTTAATAAGAGTGACTTTTTCGATATAAATAAATAAATGTCCAACAAGCTTTATATTCAAAAAAAAAAATATTGGAATAAAATGTAAAACAAAAAAGTTACGACCATTTATAAAATAATCAAACAGTACACGTAAAGCCTTCTGATGTAGACAAAAAAATTAGGACAACTTTAAAAATCGCTTCATACAAAATGTCTGTAGACCCCATTTCATCCGACTATTACATTTGTATCCAAATATATTAGCGAAAAACAAAACAAATAGGAGTTTGAATTAAAACATTTTATCTTCAAAAAAAATATAAATATCTTTTTTTTTAAATGAGGTGAGATTTCATTATATGAACCTACTAAAAGTAAATAATACCCTATATAAGAAACGCCAAATCTTTCTGCCACAAATAAGCTATAATATAACTATAATGGAAGAATTCTCGAAGGT
This sequence comes from Hypothenemus hampei, assembly GCA_013372445.1. NCBI lineage: Eukaryota > Metazoa > Arthropoda > Insecta > Coleoptera > Curculionidae > Hypothenemus > Hypothenemus hampei. The sequence goes on from JABRWK010000074.1 coordinate 128,349, forward strand.
CCAGGAAATAAAAGGAATTCTTACCACAGACTAGAATCCAATGATCGAGTATCGAAATAATTTAGGAGTACATATCAGCTTCTAATTTCAGGTAATTTTCCTTTTAAATATACATTTGTAAACCTAGTATTCAACACCTACGATGGGAAGATCATTTGTATTAATAAAATAAGTTGTCAAATATGGTTAAGCCATGTCGTTTGGTAATAGTGACATACCAACTCCTCAATTTCTAAACATGAAATCAATCGAACATTTATGGGATGAATTAAAGAGGCGCGTGTGCAAAAACGATGTTTCCAAGATAGAAGGGCTCAAGCGCCAAATTACGGAAGAAAAGATCAATATTCGTGGAGAAGTGTAAGGAAAACCTTTCCCACGTCTACGTCAAATAGAAAAATACAAATAAGATCGTCAGCGCAAAGTGACCTAACCTTATTGATCATTTTGTAGAGATAATAACTAACTAACTAAGCTACTTTTTTTTGCAAATTTAAACAAACAATAACTGGAACAACTAATTTCTGATTTAATGCAATAAAAAATTAAGTTTGTGTCTAGATATTTCAAATTTAATTTGTTTTATTATGAATTTCATCGTTTCTATTTAAAAAATTAAAAATTCTTGGGTTAGGCCACTTTTTTATTGACGACCTTAAATATAGAAATGAATAGGAGAACGGATAAATTGTTTTAAATGGGAGGTGAAGGAACTCTGCTTCTAACTAAAATGTGGCATTTTTAGTTAACAAATAAGAAGACAACGGATCAAATTTGATCCTGAGCTTTATTAATGGTTACAAAGAAAACTAAATCAAGGAATGTTGGATGTCAAAACTTAAAACCCTAATAAAGATCAGAAAACAATATTGACATATCTAACTAAGCCTGTGAAGTTTTTCGAATTATTTTTACGTGTTAAATATAGTGTCGATATCCATGCATTTATCTTGATACATCCTATACATATATCTATTTTATTCTACATGGGAAAAACCTATAGTCCAATTGCCTTTTGCGCTAATCCTGTAAATAAAACAATATTGGTGATGTAGATCGCCCTCCAAATAAATCCTTCCAAGCTTCGTGTGACACAGGTCTTTCGGGCCCAGATATTGGTATTCTAAATGCCACGGCTAGAGCATTACGTCGACTGACAACATGAGCAAAGCTTTTCTCATCATCTTTTCCATGTGTTCCTTGAATTATCAGATATGCTCATCTTGTACAGTAAAGGCTTTATCCATCAGTCTAGTAACTTCGTAAACTTTCTTAGTTCTTTTGAAGTCCAATAATTCCAATTATACTCGTATGTCAAGAATTCCATTCCAGAACCTTGCTGTATATAACTTGTCATATATTATATACATTATTAAAGTATCGCCATTTAAAATACTCCATTTGAAAAAAAAATTAAACTGATATTTCCAAGAAATTAATAGATAATAACGTAATAACGTATCAACGGTCTACTTGCAAAAACGCGTATGTCTCAAAACACAATTTTACAGGAGACAGGAAAAACGTTTAAAAAGAAAAATCTTGTTTTGAATGATGGAATTTTAATTTTTTCATTATTGGTTGTTTATTCTAGTACTATGTACACGTTATTCATCGTTGAGTTCTTTGTGAAAAGTTAGAAAATTAAAAATAATAAAATAGAAAATAACCCGATACAAAAATCAATATAAATACGTATATTACAGATATATACAGATCTAAGAACAAATTAAAATTTGTTTAAACTTTTACCTCATATACATACTAT
>JABRWK010000074.1:155921-171585 GCA_013372445.1 Hypothenemus hampei
TGTCATTTCTGGCTATTGATAAAATGTCATAGAAGCTTTAGGTCTAAATAATTTTAAACACGATTTTTTTAATACAAATAGACTTTTAATTCTCACTTTTTTTATTATTCAATAAATACGGAATATAGATAAAAAACGTTGAAGAGGTGCTCCGATTTTAAGTGGGAATAAAATGTCTAGAAGTACAGAAATTCAGACATTTTTTAAAAGAAAGAAAAATGATAATTCTAATTAAATCAATTTAATTATGAGATAATGTATTAATTAAAAAACATTTTTTTTTGGCACTTAATTAGAACATCTTTGCCTGACTACAAGTCTCTTTACAGCCTTTCATATTTCATATAAATATTTTGTTATGCAAAATCCATTGCTCAATTATCGGAGAAAATATTAACGATTGTTCCAAAAATTTTATTTAAATACAGTTATAGTTGACTGACGTGAGATACACTGTGTTTGTAACTAAATAAACGAATAACAAGTATCGTTAATACTTCCTAAATATGTGTCTTTTTATATTTTGTAGGGTTATCCCTTAAGTGAAAACCCAAAGGAGTTTACAGACATAATATGGTCCTATTTAGCCAAATGTATTTACAATGGGCTTCACTCTGTCATTAGTATAAAGAATTTGTGTGTTTGTATTGAAATTACAAAAATTGTAATAAGTTTAACTAGAATAGCAATTATTCTAGCCAGTAATTATTACTTTAGTAAATGATGATAGTCCTTAGAAGAGGTAATTTTCAAATTAAGTGAATGGCAACCCAAACATAGAATCAGTATACCTATAGGTACACCGTTTATTTACTGTTCAAGTGTGAATCGACATTTCTACGACTTAATTATTTCTAATCGAAACAATGTATCGTAAAATAATAAGAATCCTTTTAATAAGTTATATTGGCCAATAAACAAACGATGAAATTAACAAATATTAAATTAACACCCCCTGTCTGGCTTCTGAAAAATATTACCTGCAATTACGTAGTATCTGTTTTCAAACTAAAAATATCAAAGTGTAAATAATGCAATAATCCAAAGGTCGATGTTGAACAAGTACGACTTGAAAATAATATCGGGAAATTTTTTGAAAAACAGATATGTAATGAAAAATAGATATTAAAATTAATTCTAAGTAACATATGTACCCATGTATGTATAGCGATGCTCGCAAATAAGAAAATCGGTTATGGTTAAAACGGATATTCGATACTTTTTAATTTCAAAAATTGCTCATATTTCTATTAAAACTGAATCTTTCAATAGTATTTTTGAAGAATGATCTTTGTTGATAAAAACGTTATGAGAAATTATTGCTTTAATGAAGATATAAACAACTTTTTGTAGAAAAATAATAGAATGTTATTTTTGATAATAATCGAGATGTGATGTTCTTATGTAGAAGAGTCGATATGGATTGAGGTCAGCATTAAATGAAAACGCCGTAATCCAGGTTTATGAATGGAACTGGTTTTATTGATTTTCTTTACAAGTGAACTAGACTATGAAAAACTAAGAGGGGTTAGATAACGTATTGCTATTTCCTTATTTAGTTTCGAAATCCTAATCTTCCATTTTGAGTTTCGGTAACAAATACATATATACTATATACATGCATATTTACATTTAAATGTATAAGAAATATATTTTTTAATTTAACTTTCTTCATGTACCGCTTCGGTTGAATAATCGAGATGTTTCCATGCTCAAATATAGACGTACATAAAGAAACGTGCTCTAAAATGAAAAGCGCAAGATCAGAATTAGCAGTGGTGTTTTGTAAACATATCTCTTTTGTAAATTTTTTTTTCTAATTCAATTTACATACAGAAACCTCTATTATCTGGTAAGGTATTAGTTATGTATTTACAAGTTCACCCGAAACAATCAATAATTACGATTAAAGGGCAAAAGATCAGAATTGAGTCAAAAATCAAAACGTAAACTTTGGCTGGGTTATTTTTGAGTGTAAATTGGTGTTATTAATCAACAAACGTGTGGAACTTTGTACTTTGGACTGTGAAACGCTAGAAAATGTTCGTATATCTGTTAAAAATACGTGGCTAAGCACATAGTCTCGCGTAATAATAACGCAAATTAACGTGAAAATTAGTTTTCGTTCGAATAAATCACAAAGTGAAAAGTAAATACAATGTCCTTATATGTATCTCTATAATTTTCATATTGCAATGTATTATATAAGATGTCTCTAAAATGATTATAAAATTTTTAAACACAAATTCTCCTGCATAAAAAAGTCAACCTTGCCTAATTTGTATAGGTATGTTCAAATTTCTTCTACATACTGCAACTGATTTTCACCATTTTGGGTACATACTTACATATACATGTGTTTCATTTTCTCTAATGGCCCTACTTTATATTAATAGGGTATATTTGAACGCATGAGGTTTCCTAAACATGATGCTAAGATGGAACAGTTTTTTTTCAATTTTGAAAAGTCATGCAACAACTAACTTAAATTATTATAATAAATGCTCAAAATGTCTTTTGTTTTTCTGACCTAACAATTAGCCGAAAGGAAATTCAACAAATCTGGAATTCTTTACTAGTAAATTCTGGTATTCAAATTGTTCTAACAGAGCTCATATATATACGTCGTGGGAACAAGTCGACTTTCTTTGAAAAAAAATCCTATTTAAAAGACAGTAAGAAATTATTTCGCCCCTATGGCACAATGGGCCATTGACATAAGTGTTGTCTCAGGGATCTCCATTTAAATTAGGAAACTTCTCTTATGCAGCTGCTGAATATTTGATATCCGATAAGAGACGGCAGAAAACATGTCACTTTTCTTTTCAAACAACAAGATCTTTCTTATACCATTTCCACATAGTGAAATACAACTTAGTTAAAAAGTAGACAGCCATTACAGCATATCTAATCTATGCTATCTGAATAGCATAAAACCATATTGTACTTTTTAGCACATCTCCGGGAATACAGATTAAATTAAGGATATAGTGTGCTATTTGAAAATGGTTAGCACGTTGGATGTTAATCAGATCTGTGGTCGGCACATGGTGATCTTAAATGTGTCGATCGTCCTATGTGAATAAAATTATGTTTATACATATAGGACTTTTGTTATATTTTGTACATGGCAGAGAATGAAGAATAAATAGCTTAAAGTGTCACAAAAAAGTCGAATTAACCCAACTTACCATAATATCAAGGCAAAGATTGAAATGAAATTTCACATTTTTATATCTTTCAAGTTAAGGAATTGTATTGATTTTATATTTTCGCTACTATTATAACTATAATATGTTTTTATTAAATGGTTTATAACAAAATAAAATTATAAAGCTTGCTAGTCTTTTTCACTGGCAACTGTACCTAAAAATAGTATATGTTATAGGAAAAATATACATATGTATACACGTTCTTACTATAAAGTAACTGGGAAATTTGAAAAGGGTACGCAGTTTATCGTATACATACATACAGAACTTTTCGATAACGTAGCTTAGTTACCCGAACTCTCTTCGACAAATTTCTATCTAGCCGTTATAAAAAACGAAACTGAATTTTTCGTTTTGTTGGTCAACTGAAGGTCGGACTAAGGGCACAGAAAACAAAAGCAATAATTTAACATATTAATTGTAGGTATTTGATTTAACAAGTGCAATTTAAATTCTACTAAAAAAATACACCAAATTAGTATGTGCATCTAAAATTGCAAGTGATGATATCGAATATTATGAGCACTTATAAAACCAATTGTGAAAACAATAAACATATTGCGCCTTTTAAAATTTTCATACACCTACTCACCTACGGAATTAACAATAAACACTTTTATAGAAAGTCCAAAGGTTGATTAAACAATGTTATCAGTTTTGGCCCTCAAATAAAATAAATCAAAGGAACTAAATATGAAAAGCTATTTAAACTCGATTTTTCGATCGTACCTACTTTATAACACGTACCAATATTTAAGTATACATTTAACCGTAAGATTTGTTTTGTTTTGTTTCAGCTGTGATAAATTTTCATCTACTTTTCTTAATTAAGGCAATAATCATGTCCAGAATAGTTTTAAAACAAATCACGCATCACCGTTTCGTACACCAGACTCAAATTGGGTCTTTGGGAATGCTCACAATTATTCCAGGCAATAACAAACGAAACTTTTCGGTAAGTTCCAACGATTAAATATAGTATTTCATATAATTTCTCATAATTTTTCATAGATAAATGCATCGAAACAACATCAACAGGTTCGAAAAAGACCGGTTTCCGCTGCAACTCAAATCAGACACAACAGTGTTGGAATATTAAAATCACCGTTAGGACCTTGTGGTCCCATTCCTAATGAACATATCGTTGAACATCTATATAAAAATATCGACGAATGGGTTGAGGAACCAGCCGCTGTAAGTTTGATGAACAGTTTAAAAACAATATTATATGAATAGTGGAATTTTTTAGACATGTGCAGTATCTGGAAGAAGTTACACGTATGGTATGCTTAGAATGTTGATTAACAGATGCGCCCAAGCTTTACTAGGTCATTGTGGTCTTAAGCCGAATGAAGTTGTTGGACTTCTTTTACCCAATATCCCTGAATATATTATTGTGTGCCATGGGGCAATGGAAGCCGGATTAACTGTTACTTTCGTTAACCCCCTTTATACACCAGGTGAGCAATTGAAAAATAACTGTTTGAAATTTTTGGTCTATAATACTGTTCGAAATTAACAAATAAATAGAGATATTTTTTTGTAGACGAAATTAAACGTCAATTCGAGAATGCTGGCGTAAAAATGATTATTACGATACCTTTACTCTTGGAAGTGGCTACAACCATCGGCCCTACCTTATCCGGTTATCGATCGACGATTTGCATTGGAGGAGATAATGATCCTACCAAAAACGTTCACGGCTTAATGAGTCTCTTGTCTGAAGGCTATGAAGCTGATTTACCTGATATTCATCCGGATCAACTGGCATTACTTCCATATTCTAGTGGGACTACTGGGTTGCCCAAAGGAGTAATGCTGTCTCACAAGAATCTTGTTGCTAATATGATTCAGGGAGACCATTCAGCATTGATTGGCAATATCTGCACTAAATGTTTGTTTGTTATTATTGTGAACAAATGAATTCAATAAAATTTTTAATTTCAGCCGGTGATAAACATAAGGCACTCACAGTACTTCCATTCTTCCACATTTACGGGTTCAATGGTATTATGAATATTTGTTTAAGATTAGGTAGTCATCTCATCACCATTCCAAGGTGAACATACTTCCATTGTCATTTTTAAATTAAAGTCTAACACAATTTTGTTATACAAAGATTCACACCAGAAGATTACCTGAAGGCCTTGGAAACTTACAAACCGACATATTTATTTGTGGTACCCTCACTACTCCTGTTCCTTGCTTCGCACCCAAACGTTACCAAAGAACATTTGAGTAGTATTGAAGAAATTACATCAGGAGCTGCTCCTCTAACTGAAGGGCTTTTGCAGAAATTCAGGCAGAAAATTGATAATCCTGAAGTTGTAATCAGACAAGGTAATAAACGGTCATTAACTTTAGTATAATATACAATCAGTAAATTCAAAAATAATTTCAGGATATGGTATGACCGAGACTAGCCCTGTAACATTTATTATGCCCAAATTGACTCCTCCATCCAAGATTGGTACCATTGGAATACTATATCCAGGTACCGAAGCTAAGGTAGTTAGTTTAACCACTGGGGAACCATTAGGAACTCACCAAACCGGTGAATTGTTAGTAAGAGGACCTCAAGTGATGATGGGTTACTTGAAGAATGAAAAAGCTACTGCGGAAACTATTGACGAGGATGGTTGGTTGCATACTGGAGACGTGGTTTACTATGATGAAGATCGCTATTTTTACATTGTTGATCGATGCAAAGAACTCATTAAGGTGAAAGGAAATCAGGTCAGTATGTTTGGTATACTAGTTTATTTATAAAAGTAACTGGAACTCTATAAAAAAATGGGCTTATATCTATTTCAAATTTACTCTAAAAACTATTATTTTAATGATATTGCAGTCTAATAGTGAGGTTTTTAATATTTACAAAACAGTAATCATACCTGACTGAGTTAACCCCCAAAATGAATAATGGCAATCTAGTTATATTTTCCCAATATTTATTCAACTTACAAAAGAACACATTATTGTTTATCTAACCTGGTTAAATATTAAATTACATTTTTTAAGGGACTTTCTCCTTTGGTTGGTGCCTCGTCATTTGTACTTTCGTCATTGGCACCTTCATTTATATCAGTAACCTGAGACGCCTGTTCAATTTTTTCTTCACCTTCTGTCGATGGAATAGTCTGCTCGTTGTCTTCTGATACTACGGCTGCTTCATTGGAACTTTCTTCCAAATTGTCTTCTCCTGTGGAATCAACTGTTTCTTCTGTAGAACTTAATTTTTCTTCTTGAGTATTCGAATTTGATGAGCTCTCTGGAAACTCAGTATTGGAATTTTCAGAAGATGAAATGCTACTTTCTGGAGATACAGTTTCAGTTTCTGATAAATTATCTGTTGTCTGAGAAACAAGGGCTTCTTCCAGGGTTTTTTCTGAAACAGCAGTTGATGACAATATTGCCTCAGATATTTGAGGTGTGGATGTGACTTCTAAAGTTTTTTCGGGTAATGTAGATTGAGTCACCTCATCTGTGTCCATTGGACTGTCTTGGTCCTAAAAGTATTTTGAAATAAAGAATTACTGTTTTATTAGAGTTGGTTATTACTTACGTTGGCAGTTTCATCAATTTTTTCACTAGATTCTTGTGAAGTATGCTTTATAACATCTTCCTCTTGCGGAGTAACAGTAGGTTTAACCTCTTCAGTAACGCTAATTGCAGTAATAGTCACAGAAACTTTATCTTCTTCCAATTTTGTTTCATCACCAACCACATCTGCATTATTTCCGAGAACTGGTTCAATAGAAACATACTGAACACAAACCAACTCCTGCTCAGATGCTGAACCTTCGGTAACTAGCTCCTCATTAGCGTAAGCATCTACAACTGTGTTTTCTACTTCGAGGCGAGTGCCATTTTTGGTATTTTCAAGAGAAATACATTCAGATAGGTGGTTATTTGTTGGTACGTAAGGGGTCTCGTCCATTTCCTCAACATTAATTTCATTGGCCGGTTCTGGAACATGTTCATGGTCAGATTCTACTCCGTTCATGATACCTTCTCCATTTTCAGTTCTTCGACCTCCCGGTTCAATTGTGCTTACAACTAAAATATTCTTTTCTAGTGCTCGCATATATTTATCTACTCTCGTATACTCCTTTCGAGGACTTGTCAGCAATTCGCAAATTCTTTGTAATGTAAAGGGGGCCGAGACAAATGTATCTAATTTTTCTAAAATAAAACTTTTCATGAGATCATAATTGAACACTTCTACATTAGGACAAGGGGGAATCTCTGTTCCCGCACAAGATTCGTAAAATTCATTTATAACGTTGATTAATTTCTCACGGAAGAGACTTTTGATCACCGACCATTGATAAATTGGGTCTCCGGTTTTTGCGACGAATTTCAAATATTCCTCCAATTCCCTTGGAATATCTTTTGGCTTCATTTTCGCAAATTCCTCAAGACTGTGTAGTATTTCCTCCGGATTTTCCATTTTTCACGTGAGAAAGCACACACAAATTTCCACTACAAAACACCAAACAATAATGACTTTTTATCTGTCATACGCTAACTCGAAATGGACTTTCAACTATGTCACTTACGTCAAAGCCGCGCGTCGATCGCTTCTATTCCATATAAGTTGGCCTTTGCTAAGCTCGCGGGCGTCACATCTGTGACGGTTTGTACTATTTGTTCTTTAAATATACCATGAAATTGTACAACATAAGAAGCTTTAAGTATTTCATTTGTTTTGATAAGTTTGAAATACTTTGTGTAAACTTTGGTTATTTAAAAGAAAATATTTAATTTTGATACGAACTTCTAAACTAATTAATAATATTTAATTACAAATGATAATAATAATAATTATTATTTATATACAGGATGAGTGATTGATTGTACTTGATATATTTTTTTTGCAAAATTTGGACTCATGATTTTTAGTTCATTTATCGAATAGGAAATAGTTTGATTGTGAAATTTGTGTACCTTTTTCATTATTCTTAAATTGCCCCTACACATGCAATCATATATGAAGAACTTTACACTCTTTAAAATCATTGCCTTTTTGTACTTGTCAAAGAACAGATTATTTAAATGTTTAATTAATTAGTTGTTGCTAAAACAAAACTCAATTTTGTATTATTAAACCAATTTGAAGAGGGTTATATCAATATTCGTGGATTTTAATTTTATGTGTGAGACCAAGGATAATCTATAAATATTGAACGATGTTTGTATTTGTTCACAGTCCTCTAAATACTATAAATAGGGGGTACAGTACTAGGATTGAAGTAACCATTAGACAAATACGTCAAATTTCTTAATTGCACGAAAACATACAGTTGTATTCAAAAAAAACTCATACACCGATTAGAGNTCAGGAAATAGGTTAAATCAGTTTTTTTTATTTAACATATTTTTACACACTATACTCATCTGAGTACAGTCACTCGTTGATTCATATGAAACGTGTTTGTACACGTTTTGTAAACATGAGCGTTGTTAATGATTAATACGTTAGTTAATTATTATTTGTCACAGGAGTTGCATCGCAGTACTGTTTAATTACTGAATTACAATTTTAATAAAAACTAATATATTTCTTTTTTTTACTTTTGGGCAAAAATGGGTTAATAAAGGGAACTTTGGAAGTGTCTGCAAATATCAAAATATAAATACAACAATCATTTTAGAAAAAATGTATACTATTATTTACTTATTACATATACCAAAAATCTCTTAAGTGATACGATTTTGGCAACTCTTCCCTACATCTACTATTAATGTGAACTAATAGTTGATGAATTTCATTTTTCAGCTAGGAAAAACTGTCGCTTTTAAAAGGAAATTAGCTTAATTGATGGTACATAATCATATTACAGAAGAATGACTAATTTCACTGCAAATTTTTTGAAGGAAAAATAAAATACTACTAGGTATTTGAAACTATTCAACGGATAATGGAATCCTTTTTCAAAGCTTATGCGTCATTTAGTTACTGTTTTATGTTTACGGCTTACAGAAATCGTTAATTGACGTCTATTCTCCAGTTTTGTCTAATGTTTTGGACCAGTCTTTTTTTAAATTTGGATTTTTGGCATACTGTTTTCCAATCTATTTCTTACACTCGAAGAAAAATATTTTAATTCATTCAGGTTTATCAACTGTTTTCTTTTAGGGAATTTGTTTTCATAGATGTACTACCAATCGCTTGTATATATTATATTAGTCACGTGGATATTAATCATTATTGAAGCACGCACAGTTTGTATCAGTTTGCATATTGCGCCATCTCTATGTGTTAGATTTAAATATTTTTTTTTATTAGAAAATTACTATAACAGTGAGAGATATTTGATCCTTAAGAGGGAGGCACATATGCCTAAATTTATCCGCCACTTATTTTAATTATTAATGTCTAGTAGGTTAGCATTAAATAATTCTTGACGTTTTTAACACTTTAGATGAAAAATTTATTGCATTTCAAACAAATTTTCAAACTTTAAAAAATAGCTTCAAATATTTTCCTCTTTTATTTATAGGGAAAAAAAGAAAGTTTCTTACATTTAAAAATTTGGACAATTTCAATTTTTGATTTTGCTTTTGGAGTACTTCATAACCAATCATTAACCTATTAGGAATCATTAAACTGCTCGACCGGTCGAATTTTTCTGATTGGTGCCCGATTGAGGTGTGTCCTACGAGTAGCTTGATTCAAGGACGTTGAACGTAGAATTTTATAGATATTTTTTTCACCTTGTTGTGTTTGTTTGTGCGATGATGAACGACAGCACACTTGTAAATTATTCAATTAATGCGTAATGAAAAAAAAAACAATCCCAGACGCTCTTGCTATGGATCTGGGTCTTGGACTTTAGACTTGTTTTGCGAGGAGAGAACTAACTTATCATTGATTCTATCTGCGAACCGTTAATTTATTTCAAATTTTTGCTATTTATTTTCTATGGATAATGCTTGTCTATAACGAGTTTAATTTCTAAATTTCAATGTCATATCTATGTTTTAATACTGTTAAAAGGAAAAGAAAAGAAATTTATTTATTATCATACCTACATTATGAATTTTAAATAATAACAGCAAAAAAGTAAAACAACTAACTCTGGCTGAACGAATTGTTTATTTGCAATCTCCCCAATAGTTTTAAAATAACGATTCCAAATGCAGAGGCGCCGTTACGCGGCTCATTTAACAAGGAACTAATTAATCTATGTATAGATATTAGTCCAGAAATCTAGAACTCAGAATAATATTAGAGAACCGTTATGGAAATTTAAGTCCATACGTTATATCCTGGTTATTATTAGTAATAATAACAATAATTAGGCAGGTGTGCGCCACTGAACGCATCGTTCGCCTTGGCAAAAATTGGACTTTGGACTTCTGAATGAACCCGACTTTACCCTACCTAACTCTGACGGTCTTGTACGCCCATGCCCACCGAACACACTCGTACATATAATAAACATTACAACGTTACACTTCGTTCCAATAGAATCTTCTGAGGTTTTTCCACTTTTTGTTGTTATCTCTCTACGATTTCAGTTTTCGTGATTTTTCAAAGGAGTGCAACGAAATTTTTGATTAGAAAGTTGACGTTAGATACCTAAGGTAAGTACATGTTTTTTTTAGAAAGTTTCAATTGATAAAAGTCCCGACTTTACATTATAATTCGAAGATAGTGTATTATGTCTATATAAAAATAAATATATAATTTTAACAATTAATAGATTGATTCTAAAAGCCTATCCATATATATCTGTAAACCCGTTTTGGAAAGTGCTTTAAACAGTGATAACTGCATTAAAGACTTTCACCAATATTTGCGCAAAGAATTAAAATCTAGCAACTAAAATCATCCAAATATGTGTATTATCGTTATCTGCAACTTGACCCTATATTATTGCAATTGCATTTAGACCACGTGGAGGATAGAGATTCCGATGATGACACTGCACCTATGTTTATTTTTATCTTCAAACCTATTGGTGTTTGTAAAAGAAACTACATGTGGGCTAAAGTCCGTCTTTTAACCGAATAATCGTATAGCTTTCACTTGGTTTAAAGACCCTAAGAAAAAAGTGTTAAAAACAAACATAAAATATACATAAAGTCGTAATTTCAATAATAATATCTAAAGTCATAACAAAATTGCTTACAAACTATGTTGTAGACGTTTAAAAAACAGATATGATGTCCAAGTTTAAATGAACAATTATGCCGCAACACTACGAGTTATTTAAATGTCGCGATACATCGTCGATAGGAAGTAAATTTGTTCAATGAATTAATTATTATGCAACTAAAAGAAATGATAAATCTTTAACAGACTGCACTGGCAATTTCATTAGAGTGTTATTGCAAAAAAAAAATATTAAAGTGTCGCTAAAAAAGTTAACATTTTATTTATTTTTTTTGAATAAAATTAAAAGTTATTCTTAGAGGAACTGGAATTCAATCTGGTGTATTTAATTGTATTTTTATATGTGGTAAAATTTATCTGGGTTCATTATTCCATTTTCACATATACAGGGTAAACATAAACTTGGCCACTATGCATTGATATGTACATTATTTTATCATATTGTTGAATTTTATTTTATACTCAAGATCATAACTACATATAGAACCACTTGAATTTTGTTTTTTTCTTTTTTTTAATTCAATAAACACTAGGAAAACTGTCGAATTTGGTAAAATGACTTTGATTTAAGTCTATAATTTAGTGGTAGTATTTTACACTAACTTTCCTAAGAGAATCCAGATAAGGCTAAAATTCAAGTGGTGCTATATTTATGCTCTTGAGTATAGTATCAACAATTTAATATTTAATTTCTGGTATATTCTCCTTTATAATCTATACAGGATGTTAATTAAGTACATCTACTTATTTTAAGAGGTGAAAATAAAAAGTTCATGTTAATATGGGACCGCAAACGTGCCGTTTTCCAGATACAGAGTGTTATACCCTGTATACACAGTTTAGAAAAACCAAATGGAATAAAATTATTATTTCAATTAATGTGTACATTTATCAAAAATCCTGAGACCTATCAATTTTAGATTCTACAAGGACATTTTGCAACGTAAAAATTGCATCCCTAAATCCAACTCCTTTTAAATGACAGTTGCAAGCCTTAAATCTTAAATTGGAAGTAGCAGCTTGTGGTACTTCATTTGAAAGGTAATTTCATTCTCTATTCAAACATTCTATGACTTTGAATTTCATTATAAAAATTATCATAAAAAATAAGTTCATATGATTAACGAAATTTGCTGTAATAAGCTAAAAATTTTAATTACTAATATCATTAAGTAGTTGATAATGTAAAAAAATAACAAACAAATCAATTTGAACGTACGAGATGTTCAAATTCCATGCTTTGTACGTAGCATCCTAATCGTAAATAAAAATGCCTACTAATGTTCCTCAATATTTGATGAGCGACCGTTTTAATGTCAACCGTTGTTCTTTTTCTTAAATCAATTAGATCGCGTATCGCAAATTATGTTTTTGATAATGTAAAAAAAGAAAGTAACAAATAAATATGAATCAAAATTGTCTACAGTATTAGCAGAAAGAAAATATGAAAACTTAGCAATAATCTATGTAGTTAACATTGTTAATTTTCTTGAAAATTCCGCAACAATTTGCCATCTGATTGGGACAACATTAAATCATGTGTCAGTATTGTTTGACTTTTGATAACTGTAATTCAGAAACACGAGGTATTTAACAGAAAAACATAAAATAACAATTGTACAGATGGTTGGTTGGAGAGATAGAACACGATTGCAAACCGAAGTCCCATTCCAAGAAAAAATTCCAAGTGTACTATAGATACAATTTATAAAATTGAAAAGCAATTTGCAAACGTAGACAAGTAAGGCAGATAAAAAATAGAATCTTTCAATGAACTGCATACCGAAATGGATATAATGCCAAAATTGGCAGTAAGCCCATATAATTCAATTTAAGAAGTAGCTTCATCACACCCAGCCACTCACCGACTCTTCGTGTATTAACATATTGTATGCGGTTATATCTCGTCGCGGACTTATGTGTATAGTGGGGTATTTTTCGAAAATTTCTTGGAAATTGCGTTTACTACATTTCTAAGAAATATTCATTCATATGTATTTGGTCATTTTATTTTGTTTTTGTTTTTCGGATCGCGACATAGCAATACAAATAACATACGCATTTCCAAAACCCCATATCTATACGGCACCACACTCTTTAAAATAAATCCATTAAAAGTCGTACTTTTGCTTGATGCCTACTCAAGTGATGGTAAAAAAGATAAAAATGTGTTTCCTGCATATCTACAATGTGTTAAAAAACCTCCTTATAAATTGCCGCAAACCCAGAAGCTCACTAAATACCATTTTGATAGAAGAACACATTTTTATGAACAAATGTAACAGCGATTCGATAAGAGTGTTATCCAATTAGAAAATGTTTTATTTTCTAATGTGAAACTACTTTTACTCTTCCATGGTCATGCTAATTGTTAAAACTGGCCCCACTGACGTAATATGGTGGGATAACAACACCGTGAAAAGGTTAATGTTTGAGAAGAAATAATTGGAGATCATGTTTTGAGTGAACTTTTGAAAACTTATATCTTGTTTAAGCAAACCTCCAAGTTTCAACCAATGTGATATGGTTTCAACAGGATCGAGTACAATCCCATTACTAATTCAATGTTCAGCAGTATATCGACTTATCATTTCCAGGAGGTGGAGGCGAGGATCGTTAGAATAGCGAGCACGATCACCTGATTTCACGTCTTTAGACCTCTTCTTATGAGTTTATATGGAAAGTGTGGTATACAAAACTAGACCATACGATCTAACTAACTTAAGAGAACGAGGAAGGGTTGTCATTAAATCGGTCACTTCTCAGACATTGAATAACATTATAAAACATTTTTACGACTAGGATGCTGCCAACACGTAGAATACATGGAATTTGAACATCTCTTACATTGAAATTGATTTGTTTGCATTTTTTTACGTTATCAACAACATGTGGCTATTATTTATTAAATTTTTTAGCTTGTTATATCAAATTTCATTAATTAAATTAATTAGTTTTTTATGGAAATGTTTACCATACATTTTAAAACAATAACATAATTTGAATAGAGAATGAAAAGACCTTACTTCCTTTTTAAAATACTTAGATTGGTATACTTAACACCATAAAAAAGGTGTAATACCAAGAAGTGATAGGAATTTTGCAATCAAACTTGAAAAAAGTCTTCACCTAGTCAACGTGAATAATTGATTAAAATTTCATTACCATAAAATAAGTGGTAATGATATATCTACCTTTTCTTGCAATTTTTTCAATCATTATTACAATATAAGATGCATTTCTTATGAGTTTTGGATCAATATGTACTGTTTTCCCTTTCAATATTTTTGTTTATATGTTTTGAGGTTGTGATTATGTCTGAAATGTAACAACATAACAATTATTAGCAATTAAACGAATTCAACACAGGTCTAATTGTAGGTTTACACGAAAATGACTTTTCATTTAGAGAAATTACAAATGACGTAGTTTCTCGTAAATTTTTGTCTATAAATTCTTATAGTTGTATACTTATGTAAAATATCTAAAATATAAAACGAACTTGAATAATCATGTAATAGGACAAGGGCGTAAGGCACCAAGAAAAGAAAGAAGTTTGGACGATTACATGGAGTTTGCAAGAAACTAATGTTACAGTGTCATGAGATGGTGTCGGATGGGTGGGAAAACACTAATTGATTTAATTTGCTTGATGCTTGGACTTTGGTTGATCGTTTTATTTCCCGTTTGTTTTATAGCAACCGTAATCAAGTTCATTCTTAAAAATTTTAAATGTATGGAACCATGAAAATCCTTTAGTAACGATAAAGGTTTTAAAAACAATTTCTTTTAGTTCTTCATTCATATTTATAATTTTTTCTCAACTACTTAAATTTTGATTTAATTTATTTGTTATCTGTGTCCTTCATATACAATGTGACCTACTAAAATCGGAGCATCCCTTAACTTTTTATTTATATTCCGAGTTTAATGGGTAGGTAACATCTCAAAAGATATAAAATGAAATAATGTACATTTAACTGAACAAATCATGTTTAAAATCATTAGACCAAAGCTTACTATGACACGTTGCCTGTGCCAAAAATGTCAAAAACGTTTACAAGTTTTTTTATAAAAAAAATAAAACGCATCATTGGATTTGATGTCATCAAAACGAGTAGGTATACGTATATCTAATTTCATATAAAAAAATATTACTTTTAATTTATGAGTAAGTTTTTCAATTAATACTAATAAATTGATATACAAACATTGAATAAAAACAAATTTTGCCTATAAACTAAAGTATTTATGGTTTGATAAAATTTGGTATATACCCGTTTTGAAGGACGTCAAACTCAGTGGTGCAATTTATATTTTTTATAAA
>JABRWK010000074.1:174301-195161 GCA_013372445.1 Hypothenemus hampei
ACATCTGCTACCTAAATAAGCCAGTTTTACCCAAATATGATTGTCTAAACTTCTCTCTCTAATCGGTGTATGTAGTTTTTTTGAATACAACTGTACATACATTTTATTATTATTTAATTTATTTCTTAATGCCCTTATTCTAATTCGTTCTTTAAAGATCCATTTTATATTTTATTGAAACCAGTTTTTTGCATTTTTCTTTGAAAAAAAACAAGCTTTCTCTCAAATACATGTATTAGCTTTTCACTGATGTCTGCCAGTTACTCATAGATGTCGCAACTAGACACATTTTTGTTATTATCGTCGAAATTCGAAAGGTTAGAAAACTGAAATTTGGAGGATTGTTGCTCATACTGTCAATTTCCAAAATATCAACGTTTGTATTTTGTTTTTTGTTTTTTGATTTTTTCGAAAGCAGTTTGACATAGGACGCGCTTTGGACCGTTGTAAACTACAGATCAAGGAACATTGGCCAAAAAAATGCGGTGTTGGCATATTTATAATTTAAAAATTTTAGATCTCGATATAGGAAAACATATCGTTAGAGTTTATGATTCAGATGAAGTTCAGTATGTAGTAAAGTCCCTAGAAATATCATCTATGGACTTTAGTATGTAGAAGGAAATTTGGGGTCTTCTCTTAAAAAAAAAATTTTTGACAACTGACTCAAATAAAAATTGCATTTTATTTGTTTTTGACAATTGCCGATTTGCCAAAATTTATTTATTTTGACCTCAACTACTAAAGTGATTGGATTTTAATTATCGTTTGATTGACGTGACAATGACAAATTTTTAATTTAGCCATAATATTTCTTTAAAGAATTAGTTTTTGTCTAGAAATTTTAATAAGTCGGTCGGATTTTTTCGCTTTAAAAAATAGGATTTAACTCGTTATGCTTCTATCATTTACATAAAATCATTTTAAATTTTGATTTATATCGGTTTATTGAAACGATACGATAATTAATATTTTCTTAATTACAGGTTTCACCTACGGAATTGGAAAATTTAATATTGGAAATCGAAGGAATTATGGACGCGGCAGTGGTTGGAGTACCTGACGAGTTGGCCGGTGAAGTACCAAGAGCATACGTTGTCGCTAAACCCGGTCAGAATTTAAACGAAGAAGACATTAAGAAGTTCATAAATTCCAAGGTGACACATTACAAGAAATTAGCAGGAGGTGTGAAGTTTATACAATCGATCCCTCGTAATCCTAGCGGGAAAATCTTGAGAAATGAATTGAAAATTCAAAACCCTTAAAGATCTGATAACGTAACGCTGCAATTTAGTTCAATAACTGACTTTTTGTCTTGACATTTATTTGAACATAAGTAATTTATTTATGATCATGTTTAACATAATCAGGTTATTTGGTTATTGCTCTTGACAAACGTATAAAAATACGTATATATGTATATCGCCGCCGGGGTGTAATACCTGAAATGTGACAAAATGATAATTT
Organism: Hypothenemus hampei; assembly: GCA_013372445.1. Lineage (NCBI taxonomy): Eukaryota > Metazoa > Arthropoda > Insecta > Coleoptera > Curculionidae > Hypothenemus > Hypothenemus hampei. The sequence goes on from JABRWK010000074.1 coordinate 175,769, forward strand.
GACAGAAAGTGGCAAAAATCGAGCATATCAAAAACCCGTAATATTAAGACTGAATTTTGAGGTCATAATGATTTCTAGAAAATAAGTATCTAGACTTTTTATCTAGATTATTAAAACATGTAGGGAACGCGTGGAAGGCTACAACAAAACACTTTATGTATTTTATATTTTAACTTATATTTAGGCTCAGGAGTCACATTATCACATTTATTCGCCCGGCAACGATATGAAACAGACAGGACATATGCAGGTTTAGAATATACAAAAGTTATTTAAACAAGGTCTAACATGCAGACACACTGTATATTTCAATATGTATGTTCATTAATTAATAGAATTATTTCTTTCGTAATTTGGTTACTGCAAACCACAAATATATGTATATAAGTTAAAATTTGTTTGTATTTTATGTAATATAAAATTAAAAATAATAAATAAGAATTGGTATAAAGCAGAAAACAAAATATTAGTTTGTAAATATGTTTTCATACAGGTATGTCATTTATATTGATATTTTCTAATAAAATTTTTAAACTGAAACTTTTGTTATCTCAAAATAAACAAGTCCATCCTCATAAAAAAACTCAACGGTATTACATATTTTTCGATAAGGATGTTCGTAATACGCGTGCAAGAATATATTTTTAAGGTTTCTTAACTGTCAGCATTATAATTTTATTTTCTATAAATAAATTTTTTTGTTTCACCTAAACGTGCGAGTCCGTTTTTGGTAAATGAAAAAAAAACAACCTATGCAATCCTATTTAATATTGCCAACTTAACAATATAAACAATTTACGATCGGTACATACTGTATGTATATTATTACAGAAATATATGGATAATACAAATTGTACGTACATTACATAAACATACAGAGTGTCTTAAAAGTAATGGATCAATCTCATAATGGTGATAGGAAAGGTCATTTACAATTAAAAATGTTTATTAAATAATAGTCCAATTCCTAATTCTTTTTGTGTCGTTTATTTTTTATCGAAAATTACAAAACGAAAGTCTAATCAACGGGTTGTTAAGATAAAACCATGTTTATAGATAATGTTTAGGTAAACGCGAAATAATTTATTTTAGAAATTACGTTTTTATTGAAAACTAAAAGAAATTTTTAATTGAAAGTAGGAAGTGAAGAATTGTGTAACAATTGGTACACTTGGTTAATATTAAAAAATAATCTACGATTTGTTATTATAGATTAAGATAACTTTAAAAATTCAATTTTTATTTCAAGTTAAAAAACAGCATGGTATATTATTATATTTCTGTGTCAGTTGAAATTTAACAATGGTAAATTACAAGGACAATAATTTTCGTCTTGTTAGGAAGTTCCTCCGTCATAGTACGTGGGGCATTCAATAATCAAAGAGATAAGTTGATGTAGAAAAATAATTATATATTTTTATAAAATGCAACTTCTAGTATTTCTTAACATAATTTCCACCAATATTAATACATTTGTCTCAACAATAAACTAGTTTTTTATACGTAATGCAAAGTAGTCTTGTTTGAGCCATTTTCCCACAAATTCTTTGACCTCCTCGTTGTTACCGAACTTATTTCCAAGTAATACCTCCTTGAGTGGATCACCAACGTGATCCTGAACAACTTTTCTTAGTAACATTTTGCCGAATTCTGAACAAAAAGGGTACTTTACCTAAAAAGAAAGTTGAAAAATGAAGTTTTTTTTATAATTTTCGTGAACTTTGTTTTTTTATAAAAGAAAGGTAAGTGTGGTAAATTTCTTGACTGAATATAATTATTAATTCATCTAGCCCCTAACAAATGTGTATAACACTTTTTCGAAAATTCGTATACAGGATGTTTTTTTTAGTCTGGCACAAATCCACCAAATTTTTTGAACACTAAACACATCATCTTACTAGTACATAATACTATACTTTTTCACCATAAAATGAAAAAACAAATATACAGGCATTTCAAAGTTGTGGCCAAAATTATTTTTTGATAAAATATGTAAAACTCCCTGTATAATAATAATAAAGCTTGGGAGTAACTTTTTAATGGTCATTCGGTATTCCCTTGGTACCCTTGTACCATGGTAGAAGTATGTACAGCTTCTCATGATACACCCTGTATAACGATTTTTCCCCTGAAAGTTAAAAAACCAATTATTTTAGGTTAGTCTGCGCCTGACTCTACTGAGATTATCCCACCCTTCCTGCCCCTATCTAACTTTTCTCTTTTATTCCTTCAATACCAGGACATCCTTATGTAGCGCTTCCTTCCGCTCTTCGCTCCATCTCCTGCCAATGAGTAATCATGTAAGTTATCATGAGTACGTCCGAAAAATTAAGTTTTCAAATCTAGGCAAGACCTAAAAAAATTCGTTTTTTATCCTTCCCGGGAAAAATGTATATTTTAGGATGTGTGCTACCTACTACAACCTGAAACCAAATCAAAATTAAAACCAACCTCCTGAAAACTTGAAAAAACCTTGTCTCATCAATAGACTCAGCTCTCATCCATGAAATCAAGGTGTCTACGTACCAAATAATTTTTTGGACCTGAACCCCAATTTCAGATAAGGCGGGACCATCCCGTATTATCCAAGCCTTCAAGCAAAGCTTTGATGCCTGAAAAAGATGTTTGCTTGTTAGAGAGTCCAAGAAGATTCTAGAGACCGAAAGGAAAGGCAAATGTTCGAGCTCGCAGATCGGCGCTTCAGAAAACTTGCCATTCTAGGGAGAAATTTCACTTTCTACTAAAAGCGGCGAAGAGAGCTCGGCGATCGATCACATCCCTGGAGGCATAGCTGTGAACCATATTAGAAAGGTTGGAGGCAGAGGTCCATTTGCGGCGACCTCATTTCTTAAATATCTTGAGAGTCATCAGAAGGGACAAATGCCAATCAGTTAGACTTCTTCTGAATAAACTTAAATTATTCGGAAAAATATTGCACCGAAATCTGTATTTAGTTCAATACTACCCATATTCATTGCCACAATAGATCTACTAAATGTGTCATCCAACTGATTTCGCTTTGACCGTGAATGTAAGCGATCACTGTGTGGTTATCCAACTGAATAAGAAGAAATTGCCTCTTCAGAAGATACTGATCTGCGTACATAGCATACAGCTTCTTGAGATTTATATGCCACCGTATCCGGTGTGCGGTCTAGATACCTGATACGGAGCAATTTCCGACATGACTCCCCTGTTTCAAATGCATCTGCAGTTGTGAAAATAGCGCAACTACTATTTTAGTTATCTCGATAAAAGCTGCAGCCAAAATAAATAACTTCTTTTTCATATGTCTCGAATGCAACCTGCCAAGAAGAAAAAGAAAATCTGCGAAATTCAAACGACCCAAAAATGAAATTTAATTCTAACTGCGACGATACAAAATCTGCCTTAGACTGTTGCAAAGAGCTAATATTTTCTTGTAAGGCAACACAATTCGGCCTTCGATTATATCTTAAATAGCCATAAAAACTTGCACGACGTGCAAGGAATGAACATAGACTTCTCAAAATGTATTATACATCCGAGATACTGAAGAAACGAGATCGCTTGTGCTGCGTGACGCGACAAGCCTTCCGGTTTCTGATGAACTATCAGATAATTGTCCAAATATATCATCAGCCCTAAATTTTCTTAGTGGAGATAACTGGAAATTCGATTGGAGATCTAAGTGAACATGAGAGGAATGCTAGACAAGTCGAAGGGACAGACTTTTGAAAACGTTAGCAAGAAGGTTTATGGAAAAGTGAAAGTAAGCTTCGCATAAATTCAGTTTCATCAGAAAGCCTCCTTTGTGTAAAAAATGGGCAACCCTTCGTTGGTTTAAAAGCCGAAACTTCTCCGAGGTTATGAATTTGTTTAGCCGATGCTGATTGAAAATCGATCTAAAAGATCAATTGCTCTTGAAAACCACAAACATGCGAAACAGGAATCCTGACGGGAATGGAAAAAGATCCTGAATATCGCGATCCAATATGTATTTGACTACCCTTTTCATGCCGCAAAAGGAGAACTGGTTTACTATTAACAGAAAAAAGAACACTAACGGTGGTTCCCTGGTAAAGAGAATGGAAGAAGCCAATGTTTGTAAATACATTATTTCTTAAATGAACTATTGAATTGGCGTAATTAATTTGAATTAGTATAAGTAGCACTAAAAGTATGTGGTATTGTTTACTTGTTATTGATTAACATAAAAAATTGTATCTAATTAATAATATAATTTTTGTTTTGACAGCAGCCAACTAGATTTTTAAAAAGAGACAATGCGTCAATAAAGGTTGGAAAACTCTTTAGGCCATTGAGAAAACGATGCGATTACGTGTTATTCGACGATTACGTTTGAGTATTAAATTAGGGAGAGAAAAGTTTCAACATTTGTCGTGAATTAGCTAAAGAGTGTTTATTATTTGAAGACTCCAGAAGTCAAGGAGTTTAAGTGACAAAATCATTGTTTTGAGAAAATTGAAGTCAAAGTTTCAATTCGTTTTTTAAGAGAGAAAATTAGAGGTTACCATTTCGACCAAATCATATGAATAGTCCGGCCCTCAAAATGTTATTACCAATGATGATAAAAAATTAATATTTTTACATACCATTCCCATATCTAACTCATTTTTTTTAAATGTGACTTAGACCCCTTGACTTCTGGGGTCTTCATTTATATTGTTACAAATTATTTATATTAATTTTCATTTTATACGAAATTATGACGTCACATTGCTCTTTAATTTTAAATAGAACCATCATCTTTAAAGTTATCTTAATCAATCATAGCTCAATGGAACGTAGATTTGTCTAAAAATATTGAATAGTTATTATTACACTATGTTTTACTTTACAATTTTAATTAAAAATTGCTTTCACTTTTCCACAAAAACTAATTTGTAAAATAAATAATTGCTCCTTCCTATCCTTTCAGAGATAGCATATATTTTTTTTATTCAGCCAAGCTAACTGACATATCACAGATCGATTGAAAAAAAAGACTTTAAACAACTTACAATATCCCATTGTTAAGCCAAACGTGGTTCTGTATGCTTCTATCTAGTGTGTACGCTAATGACTGACTTTTATTTCTAATTTTTCAAAGGACCACGTAAAAGCTATCCATTATGTAATAACTACTCCAACAATTTGTCATAACATTGTTTTTAACTTTGTGGATAAATCGGAGAATCTTAATAAAAACTTTTTATAAAACTCATCAATAAAAAATAACTTGTTTGGAAATGAAACTTGTTAAAGAAGCGCGCGTTTTATCTAAAGAACTGTCAGTATTCTTACGAGACATACACAACTACCAACTTAAATCTTAAAATAATAGAAATAATAATTATTATTCTGCAACTTAAAAAAAAACTTTGGTCTCAGAGACCGAATCAAAGTTTAATTTTAAAAATATGTACATTGCAACGCTGTTGATTAGTGGACATGTATTAGCTTGTAAAGCCTGCAGCTATGCATGATGATACCTACTGCTAGCTACGCATTCGATAATTATCCAGAAAATTTTTACGGGTCGGTCTGTGAGACCGCATGTCAGCTGTGGAAGACTAAACAGGAATAAATTTTAAAAATATTACCTGCAAGGGACATTACTTATAATTTTATTGTAAAAACCCTTCAAACAAACTTATTTTCTAATATTCTATTTTAATTGTTTAAAATGTTCAAGTTTTTGCAAAAACTCAAACAATTAAATAACTAGAGAGATTAGAAAATGGATTTATTAACCTTCCCTAGCTAACATTTGGTCGGTCTCACAGACTGATCGGTAAAATTCTTCTGGGTAAATTTCGAATGCGTAACTAGTGAGTGATGTTGTCCCCCGTAGCTGCAGGCTTTACGAGCCAACACATGTTCACCAATCGATAACCTTGCAGTGTGGATATTTTTAAAATTAAACGTTTATTCAGTCTCTGAGACCAAAATTATCTTTTATATTCTTTCTGTTAAATTGCATAAGAATAATTATTTCTTTTGTTTCAAGATTAAGTTGGTAGTAGTGTATGTCTCGTAACAAGACTAACAGTTCTTTAGATAGAGCTCGCGCTTTTTTGGCAACTCTCGTTTCCAAACAAGCTATTTTTTTAATGATCAATTAAATAAAAAGTTTTCATCAAGATTTTCCGATTGATACGCAAAGTTCATAATAGTGTTATGAGAAATTATTGGAGTAGTTATTACATAATGGATAGCTTTTACGTGGTCCTTTGAAAAATTAGAAATAACAATCAATCATTAGCATACACATTAGAGTAAATTGAAGTGGCAAAGAAATATACGGACCTGCATTTGGCTGAACAATGAGATATTGTAAGTCGTTTCAAATCTCTTTTTTTCAGTCGGTCTATGAAACCGAAGTCATCCTGTCAGAATCAAAAACATATGTTATCTAATATTTTTTGTTATAAATAAGGTCGCCTTCGTTTGATCCACTACTTTTGGGACATCTTGTATGTACCTATTTGTAAATGAGTTTCTTCAATCATGTACTCACATAAAAAAAATTTCTAACACTAGGAAATGTATAACAATAATAAACTCTAGTGAATAATTGCAGCACCACCCCATTTCGTCGGTTAAGAATTTTAAACTGTTAACTCAACTTTTGGTCAAATATGACTTACTAGCTAGCACTATCCATTAATAAAAGCATAGACATTACTGTACCAAACCATTTACTCGAAAATTTTTTTTGGAGTTATATACCAGTTTAACACTTTTAAACGACGATTTTCTCTAGTTTTTTACAATTTTTTTTTGAAAATTATTTTTGTTCATTGATATTGATCACACAACAGAAAATAAACAGCTACAAGTTTATTCAAATTTAAGAATTCAATTAGAAATGTGCGTGGTCATAATAATGACACCACTATTAAGAAATAAGTAAATATTGAACATATTTGCAAAAATTTTGTTGATTAATTATGGGTTGAGCCCCCACTTTTCCTAATTAACTCGATCATTCTCGCATGCATGCTCTGTACCAGATTACGCAACAATTCTGGTTGTAGATTATTCTAAACACGTTCAATTTGATTACTCAGTTCATGAACTGTTGCATACAGTTTATTTTCAGCATAAATTCTGCGCGATATAATTCCCCAGAGATTTTCTATTGGGTTAACACCCGGAGAGCAAGCAGGCCACCGTAATACATTGATTTCTTGTTATTAGCAAAATAATTTTTTCATCAATGATTTAAAATATTGTTATTTTGCTACCTTAAATTCGCTAAATTTGCTAAATTGAGGAACAACTTTTCAAAACGCGTTATGTTCACTTTTGGACAAAATTGAATTTGAAGCAAATTTGAATATATCTTATTGGTGTCATTAAAATTACGAATATAAACTGCATGAAAAAGTATTAAAATTGCTATAAATCCTATACCGAAATCTGAATTTCATACCAAAACAAAAATATTGCCACTTCAAAGGGTAAGTTTGGACATAATGCGTTTTGAAAAATTTTTCCTTAATTAGCATATTTTACTAATTTTCATTTGCTGTTTTCCCACTTCAATTGAACTTGTTTAAATTTCTGCAATCGCAGTAGCTAATTCTTCAATTTCGAACTCCATCTTTTGTTTAAGGGAGAAAGGCGCGGATTCCCTACTAACATGCATTCCTGTTTTATGTATTTGCAATTATTCATTTGTGTTTATGAAAACTAACTGAAAAATATCTTCGTTAGTAAACACACCCTAAACCATTAGAGCTTCACCACCACAAGTTTTGTTTTGAAAAATGCCGAGGTTATTTGCACAGATCTTTCCAATATCCATTAAAGGTGTCAGGATCGTCTAGATTAAATTTCTTTTCATCTGAGAAAATTACCTAAAATATCCTATATTAATTACATTTTTTCAGTTAATAGTCATATTTCTTTCTCCAAATTATAATGAGGCTATTTACTTTATGATGAGGTAGAGTTCTAGGTGCAATCTTCAGTCTTTGCTTTAGAGATATCTGGTCAAAATTCTTCGTTTTGTCGATCCAGAAACATTAATTTCACATTCTTGGGCAATTGTTCTATAGTTTTTTATACTGTCACTTACCAACGCAATTATTCTCCTTTCAGTTTTTAAAGAAACCTTTCATTCGAGTAGAGCCTTTTTTATTGTTCTAGATTTCTCGATAAATTAAAGACAACTTTATGAAATCAGCATAGTTTTTTTGCAATTGGACATAAGCTTTTATGAGTTTTTGTAAAGCCAAGACTCTTTCCTGTTCTATTTCGGAAAGGTAACCCCGGGAAGTATTGTTTTTAAGTGTCATAAGTTGAATAACATCTTTCACGTAAAAACATATTTATGAAAATCGCCCAGTTTGACTTATTTGCCATATAATTAGTAAGATTTACTAGTGCTATTGTAATGGACCACGCACATTTCAACGTTAATCTTTAAAATTTAAAAAATAGAGTGTTGCTATGGTTATGTTCGCCAGTTTGTAATTGATACAACAAAATAGTTAAAAGAGTAATGAAATAAAATTAACCCAAAAACAGGATACCTATCGTAAACTTACCACCCAGTATTTCTCAATTTAGGTGAAAAGAACGAAAAAATACTTCGACCCATCAAATTTATTTTGGAAAGGGACACATTTTTTTGGAATTTTCAATCCTGTAGCTTCAACCCTTAATCGGGGGTAACTTTCAACTCGGAAATTTTAAATGGAATAGAGTATCAGGTGATGCGACATTTTAAAAGGCGTTAAATTGTCTTTTTAACGACACCACGTTTTTTACATTTGAATGAGTTGTTTACAAGTAATAACGTCAGAAATTTATTTACCGACAAAATAAGTCATTGTAGAAAAAATTGACTGAAACATAAACGAAATTCCGTCTGTGAATTCTAGTGTTCGCTCCTTTAAACAAATGTTTCTTCTTGATTGTTAAAAAGCTCTACTAGAAAAACACAGAAAAAAAATTAAATTGTATTATGTTTTTAGAAAAATAATGAACTTGATAGAGTTGTCGTTCGATTAATCAACGAAACATTTAACTCACAATTATATACTCCATTTAACTGTGAAACTTAATAAAACGAGATAAGAAAAGAAACACTGATAATCCGATCAGAAATTGGATCCTAGAGAGGTGGTGGTTTTTGCCATATTGCAACATAGTGTCACTACAAGAAAATCGTTTAATATTTCAAGTTTTTCATGTACCAGTATCCAAAGAGTACTTTAATTTTCGTCTCTACAAAATCCACTTAATTTAGAAGTAAAATGAAGATAACGGTGATCGCCGTTTGGACGTTTGTGATATTCGGAGTCGGCGAATCAATACTCACCAGAATTTCCCTTTTAATATCTGCCTTTCTGGCGAATTTTTTTCCTTTCTTAATGACAAAATTAACTGACGTAACTGTCGATATTTGTCAGACATCAATCCACGAAGTAGGCATCGAACATCCGGGAAGCTTAAATGTGTGAGCGGGAATTTTCAAACATCCTATTGTTAGACCACTCTTTATCTGAAAATTTGAATAGCAAAATATACTGGGATTAGTAGGAAAACACTGTAAATCCAGCTTTGACAAGTGTAGTCGAAAAGACGAGCGTTATCATGAGGACAAGCCCATCTTCTTCTAACAAGAGAATATTTCTCTGTTTTATGCACTGCGTATAAAACAATTCTTAGCTGACACTTTTCCTGAAAAATGGATTAGGAGAGTAGGAATTTGTCATCACTTTTTCTTATGAGGACATCTAAATATAAAAATCTATGCAACACAGCCTGAACCATTACAAAATTTACGACAACCAATAATGAATGTTAAAAAGCAATGTTAAAAATTTCAGAAATCATTTGAAGCAATGACTATGCTACTGTAAGGCGGTTGATGGTAGACATTTTTAACATTTAATAAACTAAAGCCTTTAGTTGGAGTTTTGTTATTTTGAATTTTCTGGCATTATTTCTTGTAAACAATTCATCCTAATTTAAAAAACTAGAACGAATTAGAAAAACTAGTTGTCGAAACGATAATTTAACGCCTTTTAAAATGATGTATCACTCCATTTCCAGTCCAGAGTCCATTCTGTTTAAAATTTTAAGGCTGAAAGTCGTCCCCGTTTAGAGATTGGAGCTATGGGATTGGAATCAACAGAAAAATGCATCCCCATTCCCCGTTCAAAATAAAATCGACAGGATGTAAGTGTTTTTTCATTCTTTCCGTCTAAATTGAGAAATACTGTGGGTGAATTTTCGACAGACCAATGTCTGTAATATTGATTTCCTTGTTCTGCACCATTCTTGGCATACTCAAAATTAATGAATGAATAAATCTTCGATCTAACGCTAATTACATTAGTTTACAAAAAAATACTTATTTTTCTTCTTGAAATGAAAATAGGCATTTTTTATAAAATTTGTGATTCGGCCGCAGAATTGCTCTATCACATCATAATTTTGAAATATTTAAATCTAAATTGTTAAAAAACGATGTTTTTGACCGATTTCAAGAGCTTATATCTGAGTATCAATTTTTTTTTTAATTATTTTTGGTAATGGCATTGTATAGTTCCATTTTTCATCTTCAAAACGCATTGTCGATTTTTATCCCTTAATTGGTCCCACGTAGTCTCAGAAATTACTGTATGTTTTATTCCAGTTTGAATTTGTACGGACCGTACAACTTCGAAACGGACCGCTTTCATTCCGAGCTGCTTTTCATAACCGTAACATATACCTGCCAAATTATCACTTGTCAAATACACTATTGGCAAACCCACTTTTCATTTCAAGGACAAAACCTCTTTAAACTAATGTTGCATGCAAAACAAGCAACCATTAACTATTATTTTACGTTCTCTTTTCCTCGCATGAAAATCGTATGTCTAAAGAAACTTTGCTGATAGTGTATTTGACAAGTGTTAATTTGGCAAGTACACGTGAGGTTTATAAAAAGCAGCTTGGAACGGACGCGAGCCGTACAACTTCAAATTTGAATATCTTGTTAAAAAAAAATTGTGTAATAAAAATCGACAATGCGTTTTAAAGGTGAAAAATGGCAGTACACAATGTAGCCATCAAAAATAATTTTAAAAAATTTGCTACTCAGATATAAGTTCTTGTAATAGGTCAAAAACAATATTTTTGGATCATTTAGAATTAAATATATCAAAATTATGACGTGATAGAGCAATTCTGCGGATGGATTTAGGTTCAGCATCACAAATTCTATAAAGAATGCATATTTTCATTTTAACAGGAAAACCTCTGTAACTAATGTTATTTTTTTCTAATATCATCAGTATACCCCTCAAATTGTTGCACGTAGTGATTTCGAATTTAAAATTGAGTTTGCATTACTTAAAAGACTACATAAGCGTTGTATTTCCATATCAAGGATTTACGTCAAAAATTTTAAATACTTTTAAATAAGAGTTTATTGAAACAAAAACTAATCGATCGCTTCACCATCAAACAGGTGATATGTGTAACTTCTATCTGTCTCAAAAAAATCAAAAACATGACAGCTGTAAGTGTATTACAATAATATGTCAAACCATCATTAAGTATCTGTATTTGCAAAGGTTACGAGGTAAAGAGATTTACGAAGATATACTGAACCCTTCATAATCCACTATCAAAAATTGAGTTGCTTTCTTTTAAAAAGTACAATTTTCTATTCGTGGTGATTGAAGATAACCTGTCGACCTATTTCACTGCCAACTCCTAACAATATCGATTTAGTCGCTGTACAAAGTACATATGTTGAATTAAGTGAAGACGTCATTATTTCTACGGCAGATCAAGAATGTACAGCTTGAGACAGTCATGATTCGGTCCATATCTCTTAAACCAAATAAGATACAATTATTATTTTTAGTAAGTTTGCGCGTTTTAGACATATAGACGGATGCACTGAAAATATTTCTGTGCATACAAGGATTACCGAAAAACCATGACGTCATTCAACTTCAATAGTTTTAACGAACCATTTTATATACTATTTTTACTTGTAATATTTTTATAAAATTCTTATTTGTTTTAGAGAAATAAATTAAAACTTATACAGGGTGTTTCTTTGACTAGGTTACAAACATCAAGGGCAGAAAGTACACATAAAACTCAGACGAAAACTTCATATAAACATAGGTATGTTCGAAAATGCTTCGTTTCCAAGATATAATAGGGTAAATTAAAAAAAAAATTTATCGTCTTTCAAAACGTTTTTTATTTTCTGTTTTAATTTAGAGCATTATTTTTAATTTTATTAGTAATATTATTTGTTCATTGGCTCTCTTATTAATTACATATGGAGTGTCATCTGCCCAATGATGTGTATTATGAAAATTGAAAGTGCCTTCTCGAGTAAATCCAACTTCAACCATGCACAGTATTTTAGCAGAAAAATGAGGTATGCCAGTAATTTACCAGTGCTCTTAGAAGATGTACCTTTACAGGAACGTAGGCAGCTATGTATTTTACACGATGGTGCCCCAGCTCATTTTCGACATGACGTTCGTAATTATTTAAGCGCAACCTACGGACACCGATGGATTGGACGTGGAGGACCAGTTGCTTGGCCACCACGTTCCCCCGATCTCAATCATCTCGATTTTTATTTATGGGGTCACGTAAAATCGTTGGTATACCAAGTGCACATTACTACTGAAGAGCAGTTTCGTAATCGAGTTCATACTGCATGCCAACAGATTAGAAATACTCCAGGAATTTTCGAGAGGATCAGAGAGAATGGGATGCGGAGGGTACAAGCATCCATAGAAAGAAACGGGGCCAATTTTGAACATTTACTATAATAATAATACTGCTTAAAATTAAAAATAATGCTCTAAATTAAAACAGAAAATAAAAAACGTTTTAAAAGACGATAAAATTTTTTTTTAATTTACTTTGTAATATCTTGGAAACGAAGCATTTTCGGACATATGTTTATATGAAGTATTCGTCTTTACTTTATGTGTACTATTTCCCTAGAAGTTTGTAACATAGTCAAAGAAACACCCTGTATAGTATCAAAAGTAAATTTTGTTCTTTGACATGTTTTGTCTCTAACAATAAGATGAAAGATAAGAACCCCACAGATAAGAATAAAGTTCCCACGTTCGCACTATTTAATATTAAATTTCTAACTTCATGCAAGTTTTCTCAAATGGAACACCCCGTATATTTTTAGATCATATTATGCAGAGTTAATAAATTAATCTTCTCTGAAATAGAACTTATCAAGCTAAAGGTTTTTGTTTTTGGGATAATTATACAAAACGAAAAATAAAAATGAATATACTTTACAGCATAAAGTAAGGTGTTTGTTATAAAAAAAAATCGAATTTATTTAAATAAAGAAATTGAAGACCTTGCTGTAAAAAGGGGGCAGCTCCATTTTTGGTCAATTTTGAGATATAATGTCAGTTATATGCAAAAAAATTTGCCCGATCGTCTGGTAATCTAGAAAGGCAAATCGGATAACAAATAAATTCGGGACGTATATTTTTGGAGCTGTCGCTTTAATTGTTTGGTGCAAAAAGGATGCAGCTCCGGAGCTGCCTCCAACTTGCACCAATAAGCCGATCATTTTTATTGGTTGTGTACGAAATCTTAATATTTTTAAATAAAAGCGCCGAAAATCACAGGGATCGTAGGCTGTGGATGGATGATAGTTGGTTGCTAGAGAATGTTATGTTGTTAGGGTGATATGTGTTGTGAGGTTGTAGTGGAAGTACTACTACTAGCTAGTTTATATGTACGTTTATGCCATAAAACGTGTACTGCTTAATTAAACGCCGGCGATTTCTAGCTTTCAGCGTATATTTGAGTTTTTAAAGTTAATAATAACTTTTTATTCCGTTTTATCCGGTTTTTATTCCGACATCTTTATGATGAGTGCTTCAGAGTCTAATGATTCGAATAAAGATTATAATAACAATGTATTTAGTAGTTGTTCGTCTGAAATATATGAGCCAGATAGTTCTGACGACAGTTCCGACCCTGATTTACCAGGACCTTCAGTAAAACGTAGGCATAAAAAAAAGACAAAGCCGTCTGAAAGTGCAAACGAACATTCTACACTGACTAAAATTTCAAAAAAGAACAGGAAAAGTGTTAATTCAGCCAATTGGAAAAGAAACTTAAAAAAGAAGGCTATTGCTGAAGGCAAGAATTATATTAACTGGAATGGAGTACCAATAGGACCTAGAAAGACTGGTCCAGATTGTCGTTTCAAGTATAAATGTTTTGAAAAGTTGGGTGAAGATAGAAGAAAGGCTATTTTAGAGAATTTCAATAAAATTGGGGATAGATATATGCAGAATATATACCTAGGTTTAGTTACCACATATAAAGTTCATCGAATCCGGGTAAAGTCTGGAGAAAGAAAGAGCCGCAGTTGTTCACATAAGTATCATATTCGACTGGGGAAAGAAGCGAATGTACGGGTCTGCAGGGCTGCATTTGTGTCTGTTTGAATAGCAACTTATATTTATTGATTTGGAATCACAAAAAATTAAATATAACAGTTCTTTAGTATAACAAATTAAAGATAATTGTTAATTATTCTTTTGCTTGTGTTACAAGCAAAAGAATTATCATCATCAAGAAGGATCTGTCTAAAAAAACCCTTTGACAGACAGAATGTCAATTAAAAACAAACAGTGGCATAAACTTAACAACATAAAAATATAAAGTTCCTAATAATTTAATACTCCTACTGGAACTTTATTCATCCTTCACAATATCTTCCTTACTCCCATCTTCTCAATGCAGTTCTGGAATGGAACTTGTGATAAAGGTTTAGTGAATACATCTGCAACCATCTCTTTGCTAGGAATGTGTTTCAGTTCAAACTTTCCTTCTTCTAACGCTTCTTTAACAAAATGAACTCTAACGTCAATATGTTTGGTCTTTCTATGGTTTCCACTTCCTTTGGTCATACAAATAGCTCCTTGATTATCACAGAACAGGCACATCCTTTTTTCCGACAGTAACTCCTTCTCCAATCCATACAACCATTTAGCCTCCTGGACACAGGCACTCAGAGACATATACTCAGCTTTTGCAGTGGACAGTGCAACTGTTGGCTGCCTCCGGGAATTCCAAGTGATTGCTCCACTATTCATTAAAAAAAACATATCCTGATGTGGATTTTCTTTCATCCAGATCACCGGCGTAATCCGCATCACAATAACCTTCTATAAACTCATTTGAACCTTCAAAGACTAGTTTCTTGTTTATGGTCCCTTTTAAATAACGTAATATCCTCTTAGCACTGGTCCAATGAATGGTTCCGGGATGGTGGTTGAAACGACTAAGCAGATTAACAGCATATTGAATGTCAGGTCGACTTACCTGAGCTACAAATAAAAGACTTCCAATTAACTCTTGATAAGGAATTCTTGACATTTGGTTTGTTTCTTTTGAAGTTTTTGGAGACAGAGCCTTGCTGAGCTTTACATCTGGACTTAGCGGAATGTTTACAATATTGCTCTCATGCATGTTATATTTTTTAATTAACTTTTGTATGTAAACGCTTTGATCAATCATGAGTCTCCTACTTTCTCTGTTACGAGTAATCTTCATTCCAAGAAAAACTGTTGTAATCCCCAAGTCCTTCATTTTGAATGTCTTCATCAGTCTTTGTTTTAGTTCAGTCTTCATTTTAGTATCGTTTGCAACAATTAAAATGTCATCGACATAAATTGCCACATATAAAATTTTTTTATCATAGTTTTTATAGAAGATACATGGGTCATATTCAGATTGTTTTAATCCGTAATTTACTAGGTTCTTTGTCAATTTTATATTCCATAATCTTGAAGCTTGTTTTAAACCATAAAGAGATTTTTTAAGCTTCAAAATTCCATTTTTTACAGGTGCTTTTAATCCATCTGGATATGTGACATAAATATCCTCTATTAAGTCAGATTGTAGAAAAGCAGTAACAGCATCAATCTGTTCCATTTCTAGATCCTTTTCAGCGGCTATTGACAATAAAAACCTTAGAGTGTCATATCGAACGACAGGAGAAAATGTTTCCTCATAATCCAGCCCCCTTTTTTGCTGACATCCTCTGACCACCAGTCTAGCTTTATGGCGAATAACCTTTCCTTCTTCGTTTAATTTCGACTTGAACACCCATTTGGATGTTAATGATATAATTCCTGAATGAAAAGGAATACATTCCCAAGTGTTATTCTCCTCAAGTGCTTTTAATTCTTCTTTTATAGCTGATTCCCAATATTTTTTGTCTTGACACGACAAGGCTTCTTCATAAGTGAGAGGGTCATCCGGATTTTCATTCCTTGATAGATACAAGACAAAATCTTCAAATAATTTATTTGGTTATGAAACTCTGTTTGACCTTCTGACTCCTGGAGAATTTTCCCCTTCATCTGTTTCATAGTGCGACTCTTCACTCGAACTTTCTTCTGTCAAGCTCTCTGAATCAATCAAAGTTTCTTCATTTGTTTCAAGGTGTTTTTCCGTAATTGTCTCAAGAAAAACTGATTTAACTTGTGTTTCTTTCGGATCATGTTTGGCTTCTTTGTCATCTTTTGCTTCAATTTCTTCTTCTAAGAAAACTACATCCCTGCTAACAGTAATTGCAAAAGTTTCTGGATTATTTATCGGTCGGTATCCCTTGGTTTCTAAACAATAACCAACAAATAATAATTCTTGCGCTTTGACATCCCATTTCTGCCTTTTCTCTTTCGGTATATGGACCAAAGCCCTGCATCCAAAAAGTCTAAGAGTATCCAGGTTTGGTTTTTTATTTGACCATAGCTCTTCAGGAGTTTTTTAAGTAACAGAACTAGGACATCGATTTATTAAATATACAGCAGTGGATACAGCTTCAGCCCAATATTCTTTTCCAAGGTTTGCATCTATTAATAAACATCTAGCTTTCTCCACTATAGTTCTGTTAGCCCTTTTAGCAGTCCCATTTTGCTGGGGTGTATATGGTGTCGAAAGTTGATGTCTTATCCCACGTCTCTTAAACAAACTCTTTATTCTATCGTTGATATGTTCAGTGCCATTGTCACTACGGATAATTTTAACTCTCTTGTCTGCTTGGTTTTCAACCTGAATTATAAAATTCTTCTAAATTCTAAATTCTTCTAAAATATCTGCTACTTGTTCTTTGCTCTTGAGACAATAAACAAAAATCTTCATAGAGTAATCATCTATTAGTGTGAGAAAATATCTCGAACCTCCAATGGAAGGTATCTCCATCGGCCCGCAAAAATCTGTATGTATTAATTCTAACTTCTCAGAAGTACATTTTTTACTAGATGGTTTAAACGAAAGTCGATGATGTTTGCCTTTTAAACACGTAATACAGGGTTTTTCTTCACATTTATTCAAATTGTAACCATCACATAGACCTTTTTGTAGCAGAATCATATCTTTTCTGTTAAGATGGCCTAATCGTCGGTGCCACAACATACCATTTCGCTCATTTCCAGAGGAGTACAAGAGTCTTTGATTGATTTTGGCATCTAGTACGTATACACCAGAATTTTCTGAGGCTGTAGCACATAAATATCCCTCTGAATCTCGAATTTCACAACCTGCTTTGCTAAATAGAACGGTGTTTTCTTTGCTAACAATCTTACTAACTGATAAGATGTTTGCTGTAACTTCTGGAATATATAGAACATCTGGAGCTGTTATACTATGAGCCTTGTCTTTGACCATTACACGAATTTGCGTTTTTCCAGTTATTTTCGAGACTAATTTTGTTTTATCGGCTATAGTTATGTGTAAATCATTTATGGTTTTAGTATCTTTCAGTAATCGCTTATTATTGGTCATGTGGGACGAAGCCCCTGAGTCCAAAAACCATTCTTCTGAGTATTCATTATTTATCCCTGCATAGAAAACAAAAAACGATTTTTCTTTGCCTTTTTCATTAAAGTTATTACTCGACGCCGCCTTCTTGTTTCTACAATTGCTGGCAAAATGTCCGTATTTATTGCAAGAAAAACAACGCACTTTCTCTAAGGACTGTCTTGATGGTTTTTTATTTTTGTAAACAACCAAAGCTGTAGCTTGCTCAGTGCTTTTAATTTTTTTCATAGTTTTAACATCTTGGAGTAATTTTGTTTTTATCGAATCCGCCGAAATTGTAGTTCCGGAGCTCTCCAGCCCCATTATCATGGGTTTATACTCATCAGGGAGACCTGCCAATAGCAATGCTCCAATCCACTCTTGACTGACCTTAAAGCCAACTCCATCAAGTTTATGAGCCGTAGTAATAATGGTATTCACATACTCATCAATTGATTTACAGTTACTTAGTTGTGTAGTTACTAATTGTTTAAGCAGACCAACCTTTCTTGTTAATCCTGAATCCTCAAAAGCCGTTCTTAGACTGTCCCATGCTTCTTTTGCTGTTGTGGAATTTTCTATATGAACATAATTCACAGGATTGACGAATAATATAATTTTAGCTCGTGCTTTGGCGATCTTTTTTAGATCTGTTTCGGTACCTTCAATACAATCCCACAGCTCTTCATGCTAAAGCAACGCTTGCATGGCAAATTTCCAACTATTATAGTTTTCGCGACCAGTCAGTTTTTCCATTGAAATTCCAAGCCCTCCAGTTGCCATTTTTTCAGTTTCATCTACTGAATTTACTTTTTGATGAAGAACCAATTTTTAAAGCAAAGACGTGCTTCTGAGGTTATGGCGATTAAAAGCAATTTTTTTTTTTTAAACGTAAATTTGATATCTGAGACAGTACACACCTGAGCCCATAACCTGTTTGAATAGCAACTTATATTTATTGATTTGGAATCACAAAAAATTCAATATAACAGTTCTTTAGTATAACAAATTAAAGATAATTAACACAAGCAAAAGAATTATCATCAAGAAGGATCTGTCTAAAAAAAAACCCTTTGACAGACAGAATGTCAAATAAAAATAAACAGTGGCATAAACTTAACAACATAAAAATATAAAGTTCCTAATAATTTAACAGTGTCAACACACGGCATTTCAAAAAAACGTATAGATAAAAAAAAGTTTCTATTTACATGGGTCCGAAAACGCACCGTGTTCAAGATACAGGATGTCAAAAAAATATCTTTCTTTCAGTTTTTGGACAACCTGTATTTCGAGAATGATGCTTTGTGGACCAATGTAAATAGAACCTGTATATTTTTGATATCAGAAAATAAAGGTCTATTCAATTTTTATAAAATATACAGGGTGTTACATTTACATTTACCAACTTTGTATTTTTTTTAACTTTGTGACATTTATCTGTTGTGTTTCGTAACATTTTCTGGGGATTTAAGATAAACCCTATCTACAACTTTCGTATTTAAAGTTTTTCTATTTTTTTTATAATTAAAGCAATAGGCGCTATCTAAATATACGGACCAACTCTGTACAT
>JABRWK010000074.1:195338-238249 GCA_013372445.1 Hypothenemus hampei
TATGCATCAAGATTTAAGTGTTATAGAAGAACGTTATCAAGGTTTCTGGGATGTCCATATGATGTCCGACTATTGTTGGTGTTTAATGCGACATTTTTCAAAGTCTACACATAAGAGAAAAGCATTAAAGAGAAATTTCATGGAAGAAAAGTAAATGGATTTTTACGTTTTAAATAAACAAATTTTTTTTCGTTATTCCTAAATTTTGCTATTTGTAAACAGTTTTTGGTTTGAATTTATTATAATTTTGTTGATTAGATTTTATTATATCATTGATTTTTTTCGATACTAAAGTTTTTCTTTGTATTAATGGCCTATTAGTAGAAATAATGACGAATATTGGAATTAAGGCATCGAATTAACACAAAAATAAATAAAAAATAAAAAATGCAAATTTTTAACTGAAAATCAACATGTAAGCTTAAAATAATATTCTGAACAACTTTTTCAAATAACTTTTTTCGATATCTCTAACGCGAAGCCAAATATTAGAAATCGGAACCTTGTTTAACAGTCGCAGTAGGCGGAGCATAGACATTGCGCTTACGCTAAATGTCTTAAAATGTGCAATTTGTGGAGCTCTATATTTGTAGCAAAAATTATTTTTTTATCTCTAAAGATAAAAAACTACTAGATTGTATTCATCTTAGGTGCGCTACACTGTATAAAAGCAGGTCCTGTATCTCAAAAACTAGAGCTGCTAGAAAAAAAATCTTTTCACTTTTGAAATCAGCATGCTAAACTTAATCAGAAACAGCAGAAAATTCTACGGCAACACAAAAAAACATTTAATTTGTAAACTAGTGTAATATTAGTAAATCTTTTCGTGGTTCGAAAATTATTCCACCACTTGACAAACGAGGTAAACACGAAATCAGACCAAACCGGCTTTCACAAGACATAATCCAGAAAATAGATTTTCATATCAGAAGCTTCCCTCGCCGTGAATGTCACTATAGTAGAACCAAGACTTGCCGATTTTATCTATCTCCCGACCTTAATATCAAGAGGATGCATCAATTATATTTAGAACTAAACGAACCAGAAAGTGTCAGTGATGAACATTATAAACCTACTGTGACATATGACTTTTATTTTAGATATTTTAAACAGAACTTTAACTACAGTTTTGGATCTCCGCGCTCAGACACTTGTAAAACCTGTGACATATTGTATAATAAATTACAAGAATTAACCCTTGACGCCAACGAAAGGAAAAAACTGGAAAATGAGAAAGCATGTCATGTATTGAAAGCAGATAGCTTTTTTAAGGATTTAAATAAAAAATCCGCCTTGTGTAAAGACAACAAGGTTGAAGTATTGACTGTCGATTTTGAACAAAATCTCCCTCTTCCAAAAGTGCCAGTAAGCGAAGCTTTTTACAAACGCCAACTCTGGGTTTACAATTTTTGCATCCATTCAGCAAGAACTGGCAAAGCACACTTCTACGTCTACGATGAAACTACCGCTCGGAAGTCTCCTAACGAGGTGGTGTCTTTCTTATATCATTATATTACAAATATTCTTCCACAAGACATAAAACTATTATATCTGTTTTCCGACAATGCCGCTGCTCAAAACAAAAACTCAACCATAACACAGTTTATATATGTATATGTTTGTCAAGACGTCATCTATTGAAAAAATTGAGCATCATTTTCCTGAGCCATAGTTATTTACCATGCGATCGTGCTTTTGGCGTTATAGAAAAGTTTATGAGAAAAAAAGATTACGTTTTTTCTCCCACTCAATACTTTCAGTTCAGTAAAGATGCATTCAAAAAATTTGTGCCTATTATCGCAAATCAAAACATGATATTCAATTTTAGTGGATACTATGAAAGCCATTTCAGAAAAATTATAACTAACGCCCATAACAAGAAATTCCAGATTTCTAAATACCGATTATTTGAATATTCTAAAGAACATTCAGAATGTATAGCAGTTAGTATGTCAATTGGGTTACCTATTTTTGAATCATTTTCCATTTTGAGGGATCTTGATGATAATCTCTCACTGTTACCTAACACGACAGTTTATAACGTTGCTTTGCCTTTAAAAAAGGTAAAATACAAGGATGTCATGGAATTGGCAACTAGATTTATTCCAAAAAATGAGCAAGCATTTTATGAAGCCCTCAAATGCGAAATGGTGGGTGTTGATTCAGTTCGAAATGTCTCAGATACGGACGATGATGATCAGCCTGATGACTGAATTAACTTGTTGATATTAACTTGTTTTAGTTGGTTTGTTAAAACTTAGTAGAGTTTTCTAATAAAAATAAACATCAGTTACTACTTTTTGTAAAATTATTTGAATTTTTTTTATTTCTTTGGTACAATAATTTTTTCCTTGTCGATCTAAGATATAATCTGCCCGAATTATAGCCAGAAACACATCAAATGATAATTTCTTTTTTTACAAATTTAACTGTTTAGTAAAGTAAAGCGATAACTTTAAAAAACAGTTTTTTTCACCTCCCCAACAATTACAAAAATTGGAGCTGCCCCCCTCTTTCAGCAGGGTCCTCAATTATATTAATGATAAGACTTTAACATCAATGCTATAATTCGAAAATATTAAAACCGTACTTTTTTTTATAATTTGCCAAACTGTAAAAACGAGATGATTGAAAATTGTTTGATTGTCAACATACAAGAGTTTTTGTTCGATAAATATGTACAGAGTTGGTCCGTATATTTAGATAGCGCCTATTGCTTTAATTATAAAAAAATAGAAAAACTTTAAATACGAAAGTTGTAGATAGGGTTTATCTTAAATCCCCAGAAAATGTTACGAAACACAACAGATAAATGTCACAAAGTTAAAAAAATACAAAGTTGGTAAATGTAAATGTAACACCCTGTATATTTTATAAAAATTGAATAGACCTTTATTTTCTGATATCAAAAATATACAGGTTCTATTTACATTGGTCCACAAAGCATCATTCTCGAAATACAGGTTGTCCAAAAACTGAAAGAAAGATATTTTTTTGACATCCTGTATCTTGAACACGGTGCGTTTTCGGACCCATGTAAATAGAAACTTTTTTTTATCTATACGTTTTTTTGAAATGCCGTGTGTTGACACTGTTAAATTATTAGGAACTTTATATTTTTATGTTGTTAAGTTTATGCCACTGTTTATTTTTATTTGACATTCTGTCTGTCAAAGGGTTTTTTTTTAGACAGATCCTTCTTGATGATAATTCTTTTGCTTGTGTTAATTATCTTTAATTTGTTATACTAAAGAACTGTTATATTGAATTTTTTGTGATTCCAAATCAATAAATATAAGTTGCTATTCAAACAGGTTATGGGCTCAGGTGTGTACTGTCTCAGATATCAAATTTACGTTTAAAAAAAAAAAATTGCTTTTAATCGCCATAACCTCAGAAGCACGTCTTTGCTTTAAAAATTGGTTCTTCATCAAAAAGTAAATTCAGTAGATGAAACTGAAAAAATGGCAACTGGAGGGCTTGGAATTTCAATGGAAAAACTGACTGGTCGCGAAAACTATAATAGTTGGAAATTTGCCATGCAAGCGTTGCTTTAGCATGAAGAGCTGTGGGATTGTATTGAAGGTACCGAAACAGATCTAAAAAAGATCGCCAAAGCACGAGCTAAAATTATATTATTCGTCAATCCTGTGAATTATGTTCATATAGAAAATTCCACAACAGCAAAAGAAGCATGGGACAGTCTAAGAACGGCTTTTGAGGATTCAGGATTAACAAGAAAGGTTGGTCTGCTTAAACAATTAGTAACTACACAACTAAGTAACTGTAAATCAATTGATGAGTATGTGAATACCATTATTACTACGGCTCATAAACTTGATGGAGTTGGCTTTAAGGTCAGTCAAGAGTGGATTGGAGCATTGCTATTGGCAGGTCTCCCTGATGAGTATAAACCCATGATAATGGGGCTGGAGAGCTCCGGAACTACAATTTCGGCGGATTCGATAAAAACAAAATTACTCCAAGATGTTAAAACTATGAAAAAAATTAAAAGCACTGAGCAAGCTACAGCTTTGGTTGTTTATAAAAATAGAAAACCATCAAGACAGTCCTTAGAGAAAGTGCGTTGTTTTTCTTGCAATAAATACGGACATTTTGCCAGCAATTGTAAAAACAAGAAGGCGGCGTCGAGTAATAACTTTAATGAAAAAGGCAAAGAAAAATCGTTTTTTGCTTTCTATGCAGGGATAAATAATGAATACTCAGAAGAATGGTTTTTGGACTCAGGGGCTTCGTCCCACATGACCAATAATAAGCGATTACTGAAAGATACTAAAACCATAAATGATTTACACATAACTATAGCCGATAAAACAAAATTAGTCTCGAAAATAACTGGAAAAACGCAAATTCGTGTAATGGTCAAAGACAAGGCTCATAGTATAACAGCTCCAGATGTTCTATATATTCCAGAAGTTACAGCAAACATCTTATCAGTTAGTAAGATTGTTAGCAAAGAAAACACCGTTCTATTTAGCAAAGCAGGTTGTGAAATTCGAGATTCAGAGGGATATTTATGTGCTACAGCCTCAGAAAATTCTGGTGTATACGTACTAGATGCCAAAATCAATCAAAGACTCTTGTACTCCTCTGGAAATGAGCGAAATGGTATGTTGTGGCACCGACGATTAGGCCATCTTAACAGAAAAGATATGATTCTGCTACAAAAAGGTCTATGTGATGGTTACAATTTGAATAAATGTGAAGAAAAACCCTGTATTACGTGTTTAAAAGGCAAACATCATCGACTTTCGTTTAAACCATCTAGTAAAAAATGTACTTCTGAGAAGTTAGAATTAATACATACAGATTTTTGCGGGCCGATGGAGATACCTTCCATTGGAGGTTCGAGATATTTTCTCACACTAATAGATGATTACTCTATGAAGATTTTTGTTTATTGTCTCAAGAGCAAAGAACAAGTAGCAGATATTTTAGAAGAATTTAGAATTTAGAAGAATTTTATAATTCAGGTTGAAAACCAAGCAGACAAGAGAGTTAAAATTATCCGTAGTGACAATGGCACTGAACATATCAACGATAGAATAAAGAGTTTGTTTAAGAGACGTGGGATAAGACATCAACTTTCGACACCATATACACCCCAGCAAAATGGGACTGCTAAAAGGGCTAACAGAACTATAGTGGAGAAAGCTAGATGTTTATTAATAGATGCAAACCTTGGAAAAGAATATTGGGCTGAAGCTGTATCCACTGCTGTATATTTAATAAATCGATGTCCTAGTTCTGTTACTTAAAAAACTCCTGAAGAGCTATGGTCAAATAAAAAACCAAACCTGGATACTCTTAGACTTTTTGGATGCAGGGCTTTGGTCCATATACCGAAAGAGAAAAGGCAGAAATGGGATGTCAAAGCGCAAGAATTATTATTTGTTGGTTATTGTTTAGAAACCAAGGGATACCGACCGATAAATAATCCAGAAACTTTTGCAATTACTGTTAGCAGGGATGTAGTTTTCTTAGAAGAAGAAATTGAAGCAAAAGATGACAAAGAAGCCAAACATGATCCGAAAGAAACACAAGTTAAATCAGTTTTTCTTGAGACAATTACGGAAAAACACCTTGAAACAAATGAAGAAACTTTGATTGATTCAGAGAGCTTGACAGAAGAAAGTTCGAGTGAAGAGTCGCACTATGAAACAGATGAAGGGGAAAATTCTCCAGGAGTCAGAAGGTCAAACAGAGTTTCATAACCAAATAAATTATTTGAAGATTTTGTCTTGTATCTATCAAGGAATGAAAATCCGGATGACCCTCTCACTTATGAAGAAGCCTTGTCGTGTCAAGACAAAAAATATTGGGAATCAGCTATAAAAGAAGAATTAAAAGCACTTGAGGAGAATAACACTTGGGAATGTATTCCTTTTCATTCAGGAATTATATCATTAACATCCAAATGGGTGTTCAAGTCGAAATTAAACGAAGAAGGAAAGGTTATTCGCCATAAAGCTAGACTGGTGGTCAGAGGATGTCAGCAAAAAAGGGGGCTGGATTATGAGGAAACATTTTCTCCTGTCGTTCGATATGACACTCTAAGGTTTTTATTGTCAATAGCCGCTGAAAAGGATCTAGAAATGGAACAGATTGATGCTGTTACTGCTTTTCTACAATCTGACTTAATAGAGGATATTTATGTCACATATCCAGATGGATTAAAAGCACCTGTAAAAAATGGAATTTTGAAGCTTAAAAAATCTCTTTATGGTTTAAAACAAGCTTCAAGATTATGGAATATAAAATTGACAAAGAACCTAGTAAATTACGGATTAAAACAATCTGAATATGACCCATGTATCTTCTATAAAAACTATGATAAAAAAATTTTATATGTGGCAATTTATGTCGATGACATTTTAATTGTTGCAAACGATACTAAAATGAAGACTGAACTAAAACAAAGACTGATGAAGACATTCAAAATGAAGGACTTGGGGATTACAACAGTTTTTCTTGGAATGAAGATTACTCGTAACAGAGAAAGTAGGAGACTCATGATTGATCAAAGCGTTTACATACAAAAGTTAATTAAAAAATATAACATGCATGAGAGCAATATTGTAAACATTCCGCTAAGTCCAGATGTAAAGCTCAGCAAGGCTCTGTCTCCAAAAACTTCAAAAGAAACAAACCAAATGTCAAGAATTCCTTATCAAGAGTTAATTGGAAGTCTTTTATTTGTAGCTCAGGTAAGTCGACCTGACATTCAATATGCTGTTAATCTGCTTAGTCGTTTCAACCACCATCCCGGAACCATTCATTGGACCAGTGCTAAGAGGATATTACGTTATTTAAAAGGGACCATAAACAAGAAACTAGTCTTTGAAGGTTCAAATGAGTTTATAGAAGGTTATTGTGATGCGGATTACGCCGGTGATCTGGATGAAAGAAAATCCACATCAGGATATGTTTTTTTTAATGAATAGTGGAGCAATCACTTGGAATTCCCGGAGGCAGCCAACAGTTGCACTGTCCACTGCAAAAGCTGAGTATATGTCTCTGAGTGCCTGTGTCCAGGAGGCTAAATGGTTGTATGGATTGGAGAAGGAGTTACTGTCGGAAAAAAGGATGTGCCTGTTCTGTGATAATCAAGGAGCTATTTGTATGACCAAAGGAAGTGGAAACCATAGAAAGACCAAACATATTGACGTTAGAGTTCATTTTGTTAAAGAAGCGTTAGAAGAAGGAAAGTTTGAACTGAAACACATTCCTAGCAAAGAGATGGTTGCAGATGTATTCACTAAACCTTTATCACAAGTTCCATTCCAGAACTGCATTGAGAAGATGGGAGTAAGGAAGATATTGTGAAGGATGAATAAAGTTCCAGTAGGAGTATTAAATTATTAGGAACTTTATATTTTTATGTTGTTAAGTTTATGCCACTGTTTGTTTTTAATTGACATTCTGTCTGTCAAAGGGTTTTTTTAGACAGATCCTTCTTGATGATGATAATTCTTTTGCTTGTAACACAAGCAAAAGAATAATTAACAATTATCTTTAATTTGTTATACTAAAGAACTGTTATATTTAATTTTTTGTGATTCCAAATCAATAAATATAAGTTGCTATTCAAACAGACACAAATGCAGCCCTGCAGACCCGTACATTCGCTTCTTTCCCCAGTCGAATATGATACTTATGTGAACAACTGCGGCTCTTTCTTTCTCCAGACTTTACCCGGATTCGATGAACTTTATATGTGGTAACTAAACCTAGGTATATATTCTGCATATATCTATCCCCAATTTTATTGAAATTCTCTAAAATAGCCTTTCTTCTATCTTCACCCAACTTTTCAAAACATTTATACTTGAAACGACAATCTGGACCAGTCTTTCTAGGTCCTATTGGTACTCCATTCCAGTTAATATAATTCTTGCCTTCAGCAATAGCCTTCTTTTTTAAGTTTCTTTTCCAATTGGCTGAATTAACACTTTTCCTGTTCTTTTTTGAAATTTTAGTCAGTGTAGAATGTTCGTTTGCACTTTCAGACGGCTTTGTCTTTTTTTTATGCCTACGTTTTACTGAAGGTCCTGGTAAATCAGGGTCGGAACTGTCGTCAGAACTATCTGGCTCATATATTTCAGACGAACAACTACTAAATACATTGTTATTATAATCTTTATTCGAATCATTAGACTCTGAAGCACTCATCATAAAGATGTCGGAATAAAAACCGGATAAAACGGAATAAAAAGTTATTATTAACTTTAAAAACTCAAATATACGCTGAAAGCTAGAAATCGCCGGCGTTTAATTAAGCAGTACACGTTTTATGGCATAAACGTACATATAAACTAGCTAGTAGTAGTACTTCCACTACAACCTCACAACACATATCACCCTAACAACATAACATTCTCTAGCAACCAACTATCATCCATCCACAGCCTACGATCCCTGTGATTTTCGGCGCTTTTATTTAAAAATATTAAGATTTCGTACACAACCAATAAAAATGATCGGCTTATTGGTGCAAGTTGGAGGCAGCTCCGGAGCTGCATCCTTTTTGCACCAAACAATTAAAGCGACAGCTCCAAAAATATACGTCCCGAATTTATTTGTTATCCGATTTGCCTTTCTAGATTACCAGACGATCGGGCAAATTTTTTTGCATATAACTGACATTATATCTCAAAATTGACCAAAAATGGAGCTGCCCCCTTTTTACAGCAAGGTCTTCAATTTCTTTATTTAAATAAATTCGATTTTTTTTTATAACAAACACCTTACTTTATGCTGTAAAGTATATTCATTTTTATTTTTCGTTTTGTATAATTATCCCAAAAACAAAAACCTTTAGCTTGATAAGTTCTATTTCAGAGAAGATTAATTTATTAACTCTGCATAATATGATCTAAAAATATACGGGGTGTTCCATTTGAGAAAACTTGCATGAAGTTAGAAATTTAATATTAAATAGTGCGAACGTGGGAACTTTATTCTTATCTGTGGGGTTCTTATCTTTCATCTTATTGTTAGAGACAAAACATGTCAAAGAACAAAATTTACTTTTGATACTATACAGNGTTCATACGTATCACAGACATTTGACGATCTGATTTTTAAAAGACTTTTAAGTCCAGGAGGCCTAAATAAAAAATATGTTTTGTTTTATGAACAAAAACCTTGTAAACTATTATCGGAATAGTAAAATTTATAGTTTCGGAGATTATAAGAAGTTATTATGGAAAGTGATATATTTTTTAAAAGCTGAATTTAGCGAGCAAAAAATATACAGTGTATTCAATTAAAAATAACTTATGTTTGATGAATATTTCACAATTTTTTGATTTTGAAAAATACTCAGTACACCACAAGTTTCTATGTCAAAAAATCTATAAGAAACAGTTTTTGCCTCACCGATATGTTATCAGACATTTGCAATATAAGGGAAGTCTCAAAGTGACAAAAATTAGTAACCATTCTGTATCTCAAAACAAAAATTTTAGGGAAAATTTGGTTGTGAAACATTCTGTTTTCTAAAAAGGAATATGATATTCTGAAAACCGTATTTTTGTATCTTCCATAATAAACGAGAAACATAATTAAATTGGGACAAGCTGTATTTTTTTAAATTAATATACTTTTACAGTTTGGTTCTAGAATTTCGTGCATCAAAAAAAACTGCAATCCTCTTTAAGGTTTAATTGATTGTTGCTGCTCCCACACCACCAATATTAATCATTGTTTGCAAAAACTAAGTTCTGGTCATACAACCCTCGTAAATTAATAAAAGTTATTTGGCATTAAAAACAAATTAACATTTGTTTAAAGAGCTTTTCTTAAATTATGTTTACGGTGCGAAACACAACGATTCCCATAAAATCCTTTTAAAAATCATAAAATTTTTCAATTCTAGTGGAATCAAGTAACCTTTTTAGTGAAACAAATTTTTATATCGTTGGCAAGCTTAACGCGACAGCGCGAAAGAGAAAACAACAATAGCAGACGACGAGCAAAAGCGAGAATCCGGCCTGCTCGGTTCGGGTCGAAACAGTCGACAGACGAACGTAAAAGCGCGGATCGAACGGACGGTGGCGCGTTGCGCGTTGCATCGGCATCACAGCAGACTTTGTTGTTGTTTTCTGTCACAGGAAAAGTGAAGTTATTTTGACTGGAAATAAAGAATTATCAAAAGAAAGTCGCTTTTCAGTGTGATATGCTGTTGTGGATAAAAAACGGGCCCGATCTCTGGACGCTTGGAATCGAAAATCGCACCGGCGTTAATAAAGGCCTTGCGTCTGTCTGAGTTTTTTTATGTAATTTTTATAAAAATATATTCGTTTTAGTTTTGTTACTACTGTTTCGGTTGTTGCTGGGAATATTAAATAGGTGAGTGAGAAAGTGAACCTGCAATTGTCCCCATTCCAATGCCTTAAATTTTATATTTTATATAAAATATAAAATTTAAGGCAAATATTTTATATTGCCTTTTTTTTTTATTTTGAAACGTAGATTGTCATTGTCGGATTGATCAAGTGGTTTTTCATTGGCAAAGTCCTTATTCAAGGCCTGCTCGACCAATAATGAAAACTATCTTTAAGTGCTATCTTTTGTTTCACGCACAGGTAAGGATCTCTTTGTGACAAAGAAAGTCTTGAGGTTTATTCGCACGTAGCTATTAATTTCAAAAATACTTATTTTCACTTAGTACTATGGCATGTCTAAACATAGGATGTGCAGTTTTATATGGAGAAATTCATTCTTAAAGTGAATCACCTAAACATAGATTAAGTTTATGATTAATTTAGAAAAAAAAACGCTTTTTGATTGAATTTGAACGATTGAATTTTGTGAGTGAAAGTAAATTGAATTTGGGAAACGAGTGAGGCAAAACATAAAAATTTCTATTGTGACGATGACACTATGCAATGGAACATAATTTAGTATTATCCAGATAAACGCTGTCTGATGTTACAAATATATGGCCCATATTGCATTATATGAAGGTTTATGATACAATATTATTAAAACATTGAGATATGTAAAACTCAAATTTTTTATATATATGTATTTACTACATAAACAAAACATATTTATATAAGTATGGAGGAATTTCTTGGAATTTTTAAAGTTATTAAAATAGCCTAAAATCACCGTATTTTTGACATATTTTTATCATGACATAGTTTTATCAGTAACTGGGTATCTTCAAAATTAAAAGAATACATTGAACAACAAAAGAGTTGACCCACCACGAGCTGTATTGTTATTAAATAGATGAGGTTACTAAACGCAGTTGCTGCTTCGTTAAGCTAGGCGCCCACTAGGCGGAATCGGGTCGGGTGGAGCACATTGAAAAAATCCGTCTATCATAGATTTAATATACCAGCCTGACCGTCGCGCTCCAAGTTATTCCTGTACCGGTGGACGCAGTTCCATTTGAGTCCATGGCAGGCAGATTTTTGCGATACGCTCCGGACAGATCCGATCCATCTAGTTTACGCTAGCTTTACTGGGTGCATAAATTTAGTTGATTTACTGGAATTATTTGTATATTAGGAGATGCGCTTTTCTTAATTTTCGTATTGTTTTGTGAAACAAAAGATGCTGCTAATCAAACTTTCCTTAGCATTCTTTATATTTGTGATGTAAGGTGTTTTCGAAAATTTGTTATTTTCAATCCTTTTCACATTTCAAGTATTAAAACTAATCTAAAAAGTAAAAACTTATTCTGGAAGAATGTTTTGACGTAAACCCCAGAACCGTATTCTATGTTTTTCTATAATAGAGTCGATAATTTGTGAGGCCTAGAGACCAAACGTATGTTGTTTTTAATGGAATATCCGCTGTTTTTCTTTTCTACTATATGGGTTCGCGATTTCGTATACTTTTACAAAATATACAGAGTCAAAAAAATATCTTCACCCTCACCTCATACTAGAATACATGTTCTGTGGGTCAAATAAGCCAATTTAACGAAAATTATCTTATTTGTTAGTCCAAAATTGCTATTTTTCCTAAATTTGAGTGTTTTCATATTAAATCATTTAAATTTTCTTTGTTCATGGAAAAAAGATTTCTGAGTATCCGTACCCCGTTGGAAAACTTATTTCTTATAATAATTGTACTTTTAATAATAACCGATAACTTCGTACTTTGACTTTTAATGATAGGACTTTTTATGATTTGAATATAAACACGTTAGCTCGAAAATAGTATCCATATTCTCTTATCATTCAAGAGTAGCTAATAATAACCGCTAATAAAATAAAGATTTAAGAGACAAAACATCATAATAGAAAACTGAAATTCAAGAATCTTTAAAAATTGAAATGAAAACGTAGTAAATGCATAACCACTCGATACGCACGGTACTTAATTTATACGGTTTCGCTTTTACAACGTTTTTATATAAAAATGTGAAATTTNTGTGAAATTTCTTTTTTTCCTTTTTTTTCATTTTTGCTTCGTTGTTTTACATGATACCATTTATTAATGAAAAAAGTATATTAATGAACGCACTCTTCTAATAGTTTAATTAAAACCACACCCTTTTCACAAATTCACGATAGATACATATTTGTTCTATATTTAGATCTGCCATGCAAATAGAGGAATGAAATATTATTTCCAATAGAATTGAAATATAATCGAAACAAAAAAAAGAAAATTTTTGTTTTGATTATTTTTAGAACGAATGGATGGAATTATAGAGAAAAAACATGATCATAAATAGTCTGGAAATACTTTTAAAATAAGGTTTCACACAATTCCCTTTGCCATTTAAAAATTTTGAAGAGGTGTCTCTTAGACGAAGTAGGATGAAATATGGGGTAAATTAAGTGTCTATTCATATCGAAGTTGACGTATTTCTCCGTTTCTATCAAAAATAATTCCCTAACGAGATATTTGTGGTGTACTGTTTTGACTATACAGGGTGAGTCATAATTAGTATTTCAAACTTCAATAGTGTAGTCTCTGATTGAAAATAATGTTAGTTTGTTAATGGAACTATAGTCCGAAAGTGCTTCATTTCGAAAATACAGAGTGTTAAAGACTTGTATGAAAAATCTAAATTTATAAATATCTTCAAAAGTAGTTTAGATGAAATTTTAGACTTTTCAGCAGTTACCTATGACGCATTTTTTTATGCATAATCCAATATTTCAGTTTCACCAGTGGCGTGCATACGGGTACTACTCTAGATATTCTTCACAAAAAAATTAAACGTCACTATTTTCTTCGAAAATAAAAATCATTTCAGATATTCTCATTCAGTTTAGAAGAAAAATGCCCTCTTGATATTTTTTTGTTAAACACGCAGTTTTCGAGTAAAAAAATAAAAACTTATACGTGAATTTTAATATTATATTTGTAAAATAAATGGGAAAAAAAAGAACCATGGACTATAAAAATCTGAAAAAATTCACATAAAACTTTATCAACTTAATCTACCTTTTGGAAAATATTTTCAACTGTAGCACTTCCAGGACCGGAAGTAGCTGTCAAGTTCCTTATTTTAAATGAAATCTCCCATTTTTTTGCATTTTTGGATTACTTGTCAAATTTTAAGGTCAGTTTATGTAAAGTGTCTTATATCTAAAATTTATTGTTTTTGAGTTATTCCAGAAAATTGAAGAATTTTGACAATTGCAGGCTCCCGCAGAAATAGATGCAGTGTTCTAACCGCTGCAAATTTTGAAGTCTTCTTAACTTCTCAAAACGACTTAACCATATTTTGACGTATTTCACACGTCAATAAGTTGCTTATTTCAAATGAAGTGCTTAAATTCTTTCGACGACAACGTGTTCATTATTCAAAAATCTACCATTTTTAGTTTTTACCTAATTTGTTTTTTAATTTTCTATTTGTATTTTTTTTATTTTTATTTTCGCATCCTATCTTCTTAAATCCTCTTGAAGCCGCACAAGACTGATTGCGAAATTTGCAGTGATTAGGGCGCAGAAGCGATTTTCGCGGAAATTTAGGTGTGGTTATCAAAATTGTTTAATTTTCTGGAATAACTCAGAAATAGTAAATTTTAGACATAAGACACTTTACATAAACTGGCTTTACAATTTGACGAGGAATCTAAAAATGCAAAAAACGGCGATAGTAATAGTACTTCTGGTATAACCAGAAGTATCAGAAAGCTGAAAATGTTTTCCACAGATAGAATAGGTCGATGAAGATTTATGTGAATTTTTTCAGATCTTTATAGTTCGTGGTTCTTCAGATATTTCTAATGTTTCATCAAAGAGACCTTATATTCATATATATGAATATCCGATACCGTATACTACACATAAACTTACAAACAATTCTTCAAGTTCTACGAAAAGACTAGGAATAACAAATACTACAGAAATACTCGACAGCATCAACGAAGAGATTCGAAACACTAAAATATTCAGAAGTAGTCAGTCTTACTCTTACATGTCCCCAAGGAAACTAGAAAGAGTAGGTTAAAATATCCATATAAACCTCGTAAATGATGTGACCCGAAAAGTGGCTGGAAAGATAGAAATAAGATAGAGGTTTCATTCTAATCTCATTGTGTGATTGTGATCTTTTTAAAATACGTTTTCAGAAAATTTAAGTACATTTGCGGACACAACTCCACAAATAAAAGTAAAAAAGTAAAGTAAAATCAGTGTAATTTTTCTCTTCTTTGGATGAATGTAAAATATCATTTTATATGACTTAATAAAATCTGCAAATCTGATATTTGATTAGTTTAAATTCAGAAGTCAGAGAAGGAACGTTGATTCGTGTACGGTACGACATCCTTTACCTTCCTTCCATCGTCACCTTTATTTTTTTGGCCACTATGTTCATTGAGTTTGGTCTCCTTAGCCTAGTTTTCTTAAACCTCCCTTAAACTGAAATTAACAAATTTGTTTATTTTTGGGTTCTCCAATTTCATTTTTTTATAATTGGACATTTAATCTCTTCTCCAATTTATATAGACGTT
Organism: Hypothenemus hampei; assembly: GCA_013372445.1. Taxonomy (NCBI): domain Eukaryota; kingdom Metazoa; phylum Arthropoda; class Insecta; order Coleoptera; family Curculionidae; genus Hypothenemus; species Hypothenemus hampei. The sequence goes on from JABRWK010000074.1 coordinate 210,299, forward strand.
GTTAAAATGACTAGTGTAGGTTCATGTCGAAACTTGTTAATTTGCGTGCTTTGTGTTATAAACTGAAGTAGATCCTATCTTTCGATCTAATTCTCATCAATCTAATTATGTGGAAGTATCCTCTTTTATATTTGTCCTATATTTACATTTTTAAATCAATTAAAAAGGTTTTTAATTAAGCGAATCAATATAAACTGTTAAAAAACAGCTTAAAGCAAACAAATAGTATTAAACGATTGAACATAAATAAATTGGCCACATTCCTTGAATTCGAAACTGTCAAAATAAACTTATTAATAAGGCCGAGGTTTTCACTATGCAAAAAACTTATGCTTTATTTTTTTAATAGCTTGAGTGATCGTTTTGAAAATACGAAGGTTGTTTGATAAGTGACCGAGTTTGACTGTAGTCGATGTTATGGACTCAAAGTCTCTCATATGTCATAATTTAGCATACATTTTAATGCCTTTCCAATAAATATTTCATACAAATTTATCGCAATATTTCGTTTCGGTAACTCGTAGGGTGCTTAAAAACAGATTTGGATTAAATTTGGATGGATACGCTTTTGTAGCAATACCATACCTTTTTCTACCTGACCTTACTAAAGTACCTATGTAACTATGTTCAAGAGCTGAATAACTGTTAATAATCAGGACCATCAATGATAATTGATAGTGAAAGCTTCGCCTGGTGATATTTATTTATAGTAGGTATGCGATAATTTTTGAAATTAAAATTTTTTACGCAACCAAGGAAGGTATAACGTGTACGCGAATTATGCGGTATTACGAGACAAAGAGTCATCTGCTCAATACAATTGGAACCCGTTATTCATCTTGTCCGTACCGTGCAAGAGGTTCCCCAATAAATTTTAGCTACGAAGAACAGATTTTTAGAACAAATACTCTAGACCCGGCAGTAAGAAACGAGAAGAATTTACATCGTGTTAAACCGAATTCCAAAGGAAATTATATTTACTACAGTTTATAAAGGTGATGACTTTCGTATGATCCAAAATCAACTTGAATATAGATCAACAGAAACAAAATGATAAAAAGGTACTATGCATACTGCCCAATAGAAGGCCGATTAAATCTAAAAAATGCTCTGAAACGTAAAATAGCGGCAAATTTGTACATAAATAACAATGAAAAAAAAAATTGAACAATTAATATTTTTTTATTCGTTTTTACAATTGTTTCCACGTTGATTATTTTACCGAAAATTGTTATAAGAAAGGGCTTAAAGTGTTTTATTAATGAATCACAAATGTAGACAAGTTTGTGCATGCGTGCAATGGAAACAGCAATTTTAATAATTATTGATTATTATAATTGATAGAATTTCCTCTTTTACTTTTTTATGTACCTTGAAAGATTCAACGAAGAACGTCCAAGTCGTCCGATTACAATCAGTAGTTTCATTCCTCGATCCTACTTAAAAAAGGGCCAAATAGGAGACCTCCTAAAAAAATTACGGTTATCTTTTCTGATTCACAAAGTATTTATTTACAAATAATATTAAAGAACAGAAGCACAATCACTGAAAGATAAATAAAATGAAATAAATAATAAGCATATTTTTTTGTCTAACAAACCTACTTATCACAAAGGCCCCGTATTTGAAAAAATGAAAGAGAATACTTGAATTTTTATTAACAGCTATGCAAAGCAAAGAAAAACGATTCAATATTTCAAAACAACATACTAATATACATACATAAATACAATTTTTGTTGTTTTTTTTTTAATGTTTTTAAGAAAAACATAGCAGAACAATTTTCAATACTGCTTTGTATGATTCGCTAAACACTTAATGAGAATTGAAATTGCAAAGTATTATTTGTAGGATTGATTATTGAATTAGTTATTTTTAACAATCTCGCATTGAATTGCTACTAAAGCATTATTGAAATAGTAAAAGAAGAAGAAACCGTCTTTTTATAGACGACTCAATTGAGTGCTGCTCATTATAATTTTTGAGAAATTATTTTTCTGCTTTATATAAAGAGCCTATTATGTAGTGAAAAACCCGTTATTTCATTACAATAGTTAACGTTCTTATCGTTTATCCTTTTTTATTATCAACTGGATTAAAAGTGTATTTATGCGATGCATAACAAGTAATAATTAATTTATACCTTGTCTTTTTCCATTATCCCATAAGATGTGCGTCATAATTAAAAAAAATAATTTTTCCTAAAAGATTCAAATTTTGTTTTAATATTGCCGTCCATTGTGGATCCAACAGATAATAAAAATTATTTTGTAATAAAATGTATAATGTTTGGCTTTTTGGTAAAAATTAAACTGTAAATGTGTTTACGGACAACTTCTAAATCATACACATATAACGTAAAAAATAATCCAGCTCAGTTATTAAAAAACCGAAGGGTGAATATCGATTTTAGCTTATATTTCAAGATTACCATAAGAGAAAGCCATATTTATATTGTTCTATAGCTTCATCCATATAAATTGTGTGTTATTGATTGAAAAAAATTAACTTCTAGCAACGGCATCTGTCCAGCAATTCTAGAGGGAAGTATCTAATCAGGTTTAGGAATGGTCGTTCATTTGCCTCCCTTAGATTTTCTAGATTGAAACTTTCCATTTCTGAAGGACGAACCTTTGAAGTATAACATCTTACCGTACATGCCCACCTTTTGCAAAAACAAGATTTTAATTGAAGAGCGACTTTGTTTTTGAAATTTTACTGTACATTATTTCAAGAAAATTTTTCAATAAAATACACAGCATACCTTCCAAATATTTACATACAGACATTAACATACAATTAATTGTCGGGGAATCAAATAGTAATTGATTACATACCACCAGCATTATATGTAGCGTCGATTTCTATATGCGAACTAAACACAATAGAGCTCCCTCATTAAATAATATATAAACTTTTAATTTCTTACAAATTAGAAGTTCGGTTCTAAAGAGTTTTAGTTTAGTTTTTTTTAGTTAAAAGGAAAATTTTGCATAGTAAAATTTAAATATCGCTAATTATCTGAAAAATCTTCATTGATTGTAAATATTAACAACAAAGCACGTGAAATGTACAAACATTTAAAAATAAACGAAAATACAGAGTGATTCGGAATGGGAAATCTGGAAATACAAAATATGACGTTTGAACTCTATATACCTTATACCAATTGTGCGTGTTTCAGAATTACAAGGTGTTGAAAAGTTGAAATTTTTTTTGAAAATTTCTTAATGACTTTCTGTCTTTTCATAGAATCGATGGTAAATTGACAGTGTCAGGTTTTTTCAGGTGTCATATAAGAATTTTTAACTAATTTTTACGTAACTGTTATTGGGCACTAGTTATAACTCATCACTTTAGTATATCGGGTCATATTTTTTTGACAGCGCAACTCTATTGGAAAACTTAAACTCTATTGAGAATAATGAAGGAGCATCCGTTTTTACTCAAAAATTATATTCTTTTTTAATTTCGATATCTCTCCATTTTCAACATTTTTACCCATAAGCGAATTCGTACCGACCTTTTGAAGTTCCCGAAAACAAGTCAATAAAGTTTATTACAGTTTTTAATAATCACAATAACTTACATTTCTCCTTGCAAGCGGGCCAATATTTGAATAATGTTTCGCCACATCGGTGGATCGGCTGCGGAAGCGAATTTCCATAACCCGTGAAAAGTCCAGACCTGAACCCATATGATTTTTCAATATGTACAAATATGAAAGCAATTGTATACTACATATAAAAAGATAATTAATATTCACAAAGAATTATGGCAAAAAATTCAACAAGCAGTTAACGAAATTAAAATTAACGACGATATGCTATTTAGAGTAAAGAGGCCTTTGATAAAAAAATAGAAAAGACCATTGAGATGAAAGTAGGTCTCTTTTTGAATTGCAGCTTAACTAAGATTGATTTTCCACTTGCTATTGCGTTTTCCTTAATTCTTCTGCAATTATATAGTTGTTATCGTTTTTAAAAACACTAATAAATTTTATTAACTTGTTTTCGAGGATTTGAAATGGTACGGTACGAATTCGCTTATGGGTAAAAATGTCGAAAACGGAGAGATATATCGAGATTAAACAAGAATACTATTTTTTGAGTGAAAATTGATGCTCTTTCATTATTTGCAATAGATTTTAACCTTTTCGATAGAGTTATACTGTCGAAAAAATATCACCCAATATACCGAAACGGTGCATTATAATTAACGCCTACTAGCAGTCACTTAAAAATTAGTTGAAAATTTTTATTTGACCTTAAAAAACCTAAGATTACCAATTTTTGGCATTGATCCTATAAAAAGACAGGAAGTTACTAAGAAAATAAAATTCCATATTTCAACACCCTATAGTTCTGAAACACGCAACTAATCCAATCATCATGTTTTACTTTTTCCTATCTCAGGTTTCTAGATATCCCATTTCCAACGAATCATCAATATACATGTATAATGAAGGTACCATCGATCGTCCAGTACTGGGTATTGTTACTTATAAATTGTTTGTATTATTCAAAATGTCTAAAAACAACTTTGATTTATTTAAAAAAGCAAAAACTCTAAAGACTGTAAAAGAAAATACATATAATAATATGTTCATCTAAGCCTATATAAGTAAAAGAGAATTATTTCAGCCTTCTAAACATGACATATGAATATGTGAAGGTTTTTATGAATTTTTCTAGAACTTAATTGTTTTATTTCTATTTCATTTATAGTCAAGTCGGATATTTATCTTTTTTTAATAATGGTTCCAAAGAAGTTAAGCAAAATCCATAACAAGCATTAAGCGATCCAAGTTTATGTCAATTTTTTTTTTATATTTGTTTATATAGAATCATTTTCATAAGTATGTCAGTTTATTTCTGGACATCATGTGAATATATTTCCTTCTGTAGGAGCAAGGAAACTTGACACTTAAATATAAAACACATTTCTTACATAATCTTAAGCATTTACACGCGAGTATTTACTGTATATGTATTTTGATATCCTAAAAAGATTTAACATTTCATTCTTTATTTTAAAATAATTATTTTGAGAAACATGGAAAATTGTGTTATTAAAAATCTGCAATAAACTTTACGATCCATTCTTATGTCAATATGTTATTAGTTAAATATTTAGAATAAAATTTTCTACTAACCGAGGGAAAAATCTATGGAAATTGTTCGAAAATTTATTTTACAGTTCTGGTAAAAATTATTTTAAATTTAGTCTTATCCAGAAAATGAAATCAACCATCGCCAGTTTCATCAACCTTACAGTGATTGACAGTAATTATTGCGATAATTATAATATTTAGTAATTATCGATTGTAATTATTACAATCGGTGGGATCGAAAAAAATAAAAATAACTCCTTTAACATCAAAATGAAACTAATCAAAAATTCTTATTTGCAGAATTGAAAAATGTGTTTGACGTGTATTTCCGCAAAAACAGACCACCGACCGGTAATTGTCGTTCTTTTGGTTCTTTACTTCGTGGAAATATCTTTATCGGAGCCGACACCAGAAGATTCAGTATCGAATTCGTTTAATTTCAATCTGGGTTCTGATGACAGTGCAGACATTTCGGCCTATTTAAATGTTACCTACAAAAGCGACTTCGGCTGGAAATCGGATGTTGCAGATGTGGGTCGATACGGTGGTGGATTCATAGGTGAGTAATCTCTAATGGAGTTGATATTTTATGAGAAATTATTTAGCCATAGAGTTGTGTTAATCTATTTGCATTATCTTGTTTGACATTAATGTGTATGTTCTAGATTTAAGTATTGGTAAACTTTAATAATAAAAAAAAATATATCAATGATTAAATATTACAAAAGTTGCTGTATCTACAAAAAAACTTATAATAATAATGAATTTAATAAACTAAAATTCTTACAAATTACACAAAAAAAACTTAAATTGAAAACACAATAGTAACAACTTCAGTTTTCCGATAAGTTTTTCGTGGGTGCCCCTCACACTAAGAACTGCCTAGATTGTTTTTGGTATACTCGAAATCAGTGAACACGTCTTTGAAGCCGATCATTTTTCTGAAACACGTGTAACAAACTCCTCCAAGCTTCTACGACTTTCAATATAAAGATGGTCTGGTGAACACAGAAGCCATTGCAGTTCAAAAATACTGTAATGTTGCAACGCCAAATTTATAAAACATGCATGGTGGGACCGGGCCCTGTCAGTTGTAAAACTGAAATCAGGTTTAAACTTTTGAACTCATGGAAAAACAATGAGTGGCATTACCAAATCCTGATACCTTCGAATATTTAAAGAGTGTTGATTTCGGATAAGCATACATATTTATAGAAATTTTACTTTATAGCGTTGTAGCCCAACCATCATTTATTTTTCCTCATTCTCTATATTCGCCCTTATTAAAAAAACTGTAAGAGTGATGAATGCCAAAATCTGGACTCATCCGTAAACAAACAATTGAATCGGCGAGTGAAAGTAGGTTTTTTATCAGATTTTTCAGCGATTTTTACTTTTATAGCGGAATAGGCTCATATGACTCTGTTTACCATTTAAGCCATAGGCACCAGTAGTTTTTAGATATAAGTAGATCAAGGAGTTTTATATACAGATAATAAAAGTCCAACTTAAATGAATGAAGGAGTCATATAAACAACAATATTAATCATAACAGTTAGCATATAGCTAAAGATTTTCATCTATTGAGTCACAAGGTAATGTTAAGTTGCTTTATGATGCAATTTAAACAAGTTTGTAAAATATCTACTCAGAAAAAATCTTCTAGATATATCACTAATATACAGGGTGTTTGACAAATATGGGCATCTCTTCGTCTAAAACTACATTTAACAAAAGTTTTTGAAAATTGTCGTAATAAGCTAATATTTTGAAAGTGGCATAACTAGTGATTGTATCGGAAGTAGATGTCAAGGTGCTTATTTCAAATGGAACATCTTATATATTTTTGAACATGATGGTTTTTGTGAAAAATTCTTACAAAAACAAAATTTTTTTAAATGTGAAATTCTCAGTTATTTTTGCAATTAGTTTTATAAAATTTTGTTGTGATGTTAACCAGACATGACAAATTAAGATAACTAAAGTGATTTTAATAAATATTATATCGGTTGGCCAAAAATTAATTTCGAATTTAAAAAAACTGTGAAAATATAACGATCATTTCTTTTAAACGAATCACATTGTATACATTTATATATCTTTATTTGTAATTTAATTCTTACAATTAGTCGATTTCTCATCGAGGTTCTATTCTTTACTTTTCCTTTTTTCTTAATTGACGATTTTTTATGTTCTCGGATAATAATTCGCACCATCCTGGCTGTGAAAACAGTATGGATTCTTTTTAAAATATGCATGCAGATAATGCCGGCACAGGTGATTATTATACGTTATTTATTATATGAACAGTTGGGATTTCAAATTCATCTTTATTCATAAAAAATTCAACAAATTTTTAAAGAAACTTAAAATTATATTCATCCAAAATTTACACTAAATGCACTAAAAAAATAGGATCCCTAAGAAAAATCGATTCACAATTAAATTAAGAATGAAGATATAATCAAATATACAGGGTGTTCCACTTAAAATAAATGAATCTCGTTTCCAAAGTTTCTTAAATTCCAGATTATTTTCTGGACAATCGGTATAGGTAATATTTATTAAAACTATTCACATAAATTATCTCAATTTCTTATTTTTAGATAACATCTCAAATGAAGTTTTATAAAATTAGCTTTGAACACAATCGAGAATTTCACATATTAAAAATTTGTGTTTCAGCAGAAATTTTCAAAAAAGTTAAAATTTTTCAAAAACAATTAGGTTTAGATATAGAGAATCCCAGTAAATATTTAATTAGTTTACTATGTATAGTGGTTCCATTTAAAATAAGCAAATTGACTTGTAGTACTATTGTAGCAACTAATAGCGCCATTTTCAAAATATTTTTTTATCGACGTCAAAGGTTAGAAAATCTTTAAAATTTTTGTGATTATAGTTTTTACTATACGCACATTCGTCGTCCGTCGGTCCTTTTATTATAGAAATTTATCGATAAAATAATCAACGTTAAAATAATTGGACGCAAACCTAACACAAAATATAATGAGATAAACCTTTTGGATGTTATTAATAGTTGTTAACCAAGAAAATTGATATTATTTTATATTGCGGAGTGTTTTTTATGTGAAATAGGTTTTTTATTCGTCTATATCTCTAGGATTATTTCTGTTTACGCATGCTTCTGCCATCCGGTATAATCGTTTTATTTACTTTTTTTAATGTGTTTTATTTGTGCTTTTTTGAAAATGGAAATTGAAAACATAGAAAGCTTATTTTCAATGTTTTCCCGAGAAAGGATCCACGCTGATGTTTTACACCATATAAATGATTTACTGATTCCCATTTACAATAGTGTAGGATACTATGTAGCCAGTTCAAATGCTAAAAAAGTTATATTAATATAATTGTGTAACAAATGTTAAGGGACGTGCTTTTGTGTCGCATTGATACAACTCGTAACAATTAGTATTGCAATCGGCTCGTTTTTTGGGAAAATACTGTTGTTTGTAAGTAATGGAATATATTATTGAAGCAATTTAACTCCAGTTTCGGTAATTATTTATCTCGTGAAAATGATTGGTTTGGTAAGATAAGGTAGGCTAAAGTCGCGTATTGGTAAAAAAGCATCCATCTATGTTTTTTTATTAGATTATCCTTTTACAAAGGCTAAAATGTAGTGTTTCCTTTTTTTTCAAATACCAAAGGTCTTAAAGCGTTATGACCAAAATCTACATAAAAAAAGCTTAAAATTTATTTATCTCAAAATATTTATTCTGCAACATAACATCTTCCACTCGCTTATTCAGTTATGCCATTCCTCTGCAGTGCAAATAATATCTGGTCTACACAGGATTATAACTTTGTTAGCTGTGATAATTACATATATAAGCCCTAATGTTTCCTATAAATTCACATATGTAGGCACTGTTCTTCATATATTTATTGATGGTAAAAATATGAACGTTTAAATTTTATATCGTCATATTCACTCACTTTATTTTAGGTAATTACATTTCAGTTATTTATTTATCAACTTTTATTATTGTACTATCTTAAGGTTTTTAAGTTTAAAAATTAAAAATTGAAAAGTTATTGAAATATTGTCGTTCCTACCCAAGAAAGGAAACTTGCTATATTTCCATAATCTCATCCATCTTATAATTATCAGATTATAGTATTATGCTTTATTATAGTTGTTTGTGCTATATACCTATTTATAATTTGCATACTTTACTTTTATAACTGTAGACATTGAAATTTTCCTTCTCAGCGTCACATTATTATTAACACATTTTATAAAATTTAATTGTGAGTCATAATAGCATAATAAATAAAAACCGTTAATGTTTATTAACAGAGATAATTTCAAACAGTCTCGCACTTAATTTTTTAAACATTTATTTATAGAATTTATCTGACCTTAATTTGAAATTGTTGCAAATTTTGCAAACGAAAGATGTCAAAAATGAAAAATGAGTTTTACCACCAGTGTACTTTAACTTTGTAAGGTACAAATATCGTGGGCAGTTATTGCTATTTGATAAACAGTAAGAGCTATAGGATCGATTAAATTAGAGAAAACCCGCATAGTTTGTGGTTTTGTCATGATTCGAAAGTAGCCTAAGTATTTTTTAATTTCTCGAGATATCGAGAAAAATAAAAAAATGCCTAAATTTAATTTTCAAGATAAATTGGTACATAAAACTTAAAAAAATATTACTACATAGATAAGTTTTACAGTTTTTCGAATTTTTGTCGTGTGTCTTTTTTTTAAATTTTATAGTTGGTTAGTTTTCAAGACAATGACATCAACTTAGTTTTATTAAATACGGACCCCGATAGTTTTTTTAAATATTTTGAAAGCACGGTTTAAACGCTTTTCAGTGATGTATTATATGATTATTAGCGTAACAAATGATGTCGGTCTCCATTGAAAAAATGATATTTAATTAAATTTAAGTAGTAGAATTGTATAAATTAATTAATAAATGATAAATGAATTAAGGACATTAACGAATAAAGAAATACAAAAAAAAAATAATTAGAAAAATTAAAAAAGATGATGTGAATAAAAAGAGATGAACAATATTTTCAAAATATTATTCAAGCCCATATTTAAAAAATTACATTGGAGATACCCGTTGAAAACTAATCGAATCATAAGTTTAAAAAAATTCAAATGTTAACAGTTGACTAAAACTTTTGTATATAACATTTTTTTGGAAAAGATTTATTTCTCGATTTATTTAAAATTAAATTTAAGCGTTTTTTAGATTTTTCTCAACATTTCTGTTGGCTTCAAACCCTGATAAGCCACAAATTTGGCACATTTTCTCTAATTTAACCAATCTTTTGTGGTTTAGAAAACAGAAAGGATAAACTATGACAATTGAGATACCCTGTATATTTTGATTTACATGGACGATGATTTAGCAGTGGAATTATATCGGAACAAATATAGACGTTTCATGTCATTCCACATCAACCGCGTTATCTTAAAGTAAATAAAGGAATTTTGTTATACTTTTGTCATCGATTTATAATAGGAAGTACCGTGGAATATTTACACAGAATATTCATTTAAATTTAGTCATTTAAACAAATGTACCCTTTATAAAATTCATGATTATTTATATTCACTTCATTATTTTTTAGTTCAATATTATTTTACTTATAGGAGAAAGTAAGTCAATATTAATTATTGGTTTGAACCCCAACGAAGCGAAGTCCACACCACTTGGGTTGTCATTAAGATTGACTGATCCCGAGTTATTTACACACATTTTTTAATAATAGGTATCTATATCGAAAATTCAGTTTCTTCTAATTAATAAGGACATAAAGTTATAGAAAACGACCGGTAAATTTTTGAGAATCACTTAGGATGATATTTATGATAGTTATTAGATGAACCTTTTTGATGGATTCAATTTTTTCCATTTCAAACAAAAGAAATAGAATGATATTCACGGTTTTGATTTATCTCTCTTGGATAATTAATAAAAAGACAGGTAAAATGAATTTTCAAGGAAAGGAACTTTCTATAGGAATTATGACAGGTTTGGTCAGTGGAATGTCAATTACAAACCATTTTAAATTCATTGTAAGTTAAACTTTCGATTCAGGCTTTATGAAATGCTTAGGTATAGTAAGTGTAAAGTTAGTGGCTCTCATTTATAAATATAAATACTAGTAATAATTAGCTGTGGGATTTCCGTCAACCACTTGTCACTTAGATCTTTGGATCCTCTAAAACTTCTTGTTCTTTTTAATTGTGGTACAATAGTCCCAGATTGAAGTTTCGGACAAGCCTCATGAATTGTCCCAAATTTACCTCGTCTAGATCTTCTGGGCAAGAGATCAAAACTTTGTTCCTCAATATGATGATTTTTTGAGATATGAGTTCTGGACCATGATGCATGCTGCCCTTTGTCCTCCATTTCGCTTTTACGCACCCGATAGTTTCTCGGTAACCCCGAATCCAAATAAATAAGCCAAGCGATAAGGGTGTTCTATATGCAGCCCGATTATTAGCCTTAGTTCAACATTATTCGTTTATAGTAGTTGTTTAGTCCGTTTTGGCCTTAGGATAGGTCCTCGCTAGTTTCAGTCTAGTTTTATGGGTATAGCGTCCGACCCATGCAGCCCTTATTACCAGAATCATTTGCAAACCTTAAAGATACTGCCTAAATTTCCTTTTAATTCGATATTGCTTTAGGTGGGGTGTTTAATAAACTGAGCTTGGTGTAATCTACACACATTTTCAATTGCATTTAGTTGACAAACAAGTCAACAACACGCTTTCGTCTTTCGTCTTTTCGTCTCTGCTATATAACGAAAGCAGAGGTCCAATTTTTTCCCGCCGTTGTGGTTCTCATACTTCCCGCTGGTGCCTTCAGGAAACTTCCTTATAGCCTATTAACCTAAATAGTAAGTCACCATATTATCACAGTAAAATTATTTTGGTTAGAGTATAGTATCATACAACCATGGAGCATCCTTGCGCTATAACTCTCACATCCTATTCAGAAAGGGATGTCGGTTATTAGTATCGTTTGTTAAAGTTCGATTATCTTCATCTATTGTCTAGAATTGTCTAGCTTTTTTGAAAAATGTCGACCAAATACTGTAAGAATTATTCGATTATTCATAAAGTGAATGTCCATGTTTATCAATTTCAAGGATTTCTGGAATATGTTTTAAAATTATAACTTCATACGTTAAAAAATAACTTTTTCATAAAACTCGCATGGAAAGTTCAACTTTTTATCGCTCTAAAGGGGGTGCTCTTTTTTTGCCATTATCTGTCTGTCATAAGGGTCACATTTTAGGCCCGATCTATGATAGGTCCTACGGAGAAAAGTTGTTTTGTTGAAAAATCGTTTTACTCTATGATCTATAGCTAATAGGAAAAAAAATCGTAATTAATTTATAAACTCATCCGAGGAGAGATAACTTCGTGTTTGTTTTGAGGGAAATCGAATGTGTCAATTATTAATCCTTGAACTTCAAAATTTTTATCGAAAAAATGGATGCCCATCGCACAGCTGATAACTGTCATAAATATTTCAGGAAGTCTTATTAAGTTGTCAAAATGTAACATTTTCTTATATCTTTTTAGATTTTAATTAAAAAGAAGTTGGAAAAGTTGGAAACTGGTCTTATGAAAAATAACACACGTGATTCGGGAGAAAAGTTCATTTTCCGACAAATCGGATGATTCGACTCTCGCCTCACTTTTTTCTCTCTTGATAGGTAATATCCTATTTTTCCTATCTGGTAAAAAAAATAGATCTTGCCTATTTCGTTTGAGGTAAGAAAAAGCACTTTTCCCACCTAGCGAGACAAAAGTAAATAAATCGTTGCCATGGCGATAACTGCACTCTCAAACTAGGTGGCAGATAATAACATAGAAATGTATATATTTCTTTGGAAATGTATTAGAGAATTTATAAGCCACTTACTTATTGAAAGTTTAATTGATCGAATAATATAAGATTTATTAAAATTGCATATTCTAACTCCGACAAAAAACTAGATATCACACTATGTACAGAAGAGTAGTTTACTGCTAATAAAAGCTAGAAATATACTATTAATCTGGACGAATAGGACACTCCTTAATATTTTTTACTATAACTACCCGAGGAATATATGAGAATATATTTCTAAGAAGACATAAGTTTCTTGAAATTGAAGAAAATTTTAAATTATTGCTGTATTTTGGAAAACACCATTTTATTTTTTATTCAATCACAATTATTGCACAGGATGCTACTTCACGCAATAACTCAATATTAAGACATTGATAAAACTAAGAATTAAGTACTAACCTTTTTACTAATAAAGCATAATTTTTACTTTTTTCCAACAGAATTGACTTGTTAGGATATTCCTTATTTGTTGAATTGTACGTCTTAAATCGGAAATTGTCCTTTGTTATTGATTATTAGTAAAAAAAATTAGTAGTGAAGTGTTAGGTTTAGTTTAATAACATATTTTTACAGTAAAGTTCAAATAGTTCACCTTCAATTTTCAAGCCTAAGTTCATGCATTTTTGTAAATGAACTACCACTCTTAGCACGACTCATCTTCGAATTTGCCTTAAATTTATAATAATTATATTATATAACTCAATCAATGTCAGTAGATGTTCTCATATAAATGTCGATTTTTATCTTCCCTCTATCATAAAAAAATAATCTAATGGTGAGAGATCAGACAATCTAGCTAGTTACCTTACATCATCATTATTGAATATTACGCTGTAAATAGTTTTTTTAACAATTTCTGTCGTTAATGAATTACATTTTGAAAAACTAATATCACAAAAAATTACTATAAACAATAAATCCTTACATTTCTTAGCAATATTCAAGTATGCTCTACAAATTATATACATACCGGGTGTCCTTTATTGCAATTAAAAAAATTTTAACACGGGATTAAACTTTTGAAAATAAATAAAAATCAGATAAATATGAATCGGAAATAGATAATTAATTTTTGATTCGCAGAGTTTTAATTTTTTCAATTTTTTTTTAATTTTCTTAAAATTTTATAAAAAATATAATTTTATCATATTTATATTACGTTTGTTAATAAAAATTTGTGTGAGTTTCTGTTTTTTCTACTTCTTTGCCAGGACAAGCAAATTAATGAAATTTCGGAAAAATCCAGACTACAATAAAATGGAGAGAGATGTCAAAAAAGCCTAGAGGTATTTTTTTTTTAAGGGAAATATAATAATAGGTCTAAGGCTATATGAAATAGTACATTTTTCTAACATCATTATTTACTTGAATTTAATGTAATTCAACACCCATAACTTTGTCACTATTCATAAAAACATAAGAAGCTATGAAATCATTTAGACCTAATATTGTGCATCAAATTTAATTAAAATCTTTCTACTGGTTTGAAAAAATACCAAAGAGAACACTTTTGTTCTTCAAAAACTTGAACACTCTGAAGGTCGAAACTTAAACAAACCCTACCAAAATTTATATGACTTTTTTTATTACTTTGAAAAGTTCCATTTCGTCGTAAAGTTTGGCCACTGCAATTTGAGACACCCGATATGTAAATATTATTTTAAGAAAATTTCAAAGTTTTATTAATAATAAAAACTTTAAAAACAGCTTTTACGTCTATAATATTGTCCCATAGGGTCGGCACATGGACTATTAGTGCACGTGACTTCCAAACACCAGCCTGGAGATCATTCTGGGTGTGTTTACCCTTTCGAAAGTTCCCGTTCGGACGGAAAACTTCCCCCACCAGGTACAAATAATAGCATTTTACACACAATTCGTACATAGAAGTTTAATAAAACTGTTTTCTAATTTTTCTTCTTTCTTTTTGGGTAGGAACGCCTTGGGTGGCTTTAATTCAACGAGGCCATTGCAACTTTGACGTAAAGGTGGACAACGCTTTTAAGAGTAAAGCTTCCGCGGCACTGGTCTATAACGATCGTACTTCTGGTACTTTGGAAAAGATGAAATTAACTTATGACGATAAACGTAAGTACACTTTTCTTCGTTATATTTTTGCTCAGGTGCAGGACTGAAATTTTATTAAAAAGTACCCTGTTAACATTAAGAAAAATAATATTTAATTGTAAGTACAAATTATAGTATATTGCGAACATCGTTTTACGACATAGATAGGTATATGGGTATTACTCAGTAACTATAAGTTTGACCTATGTATGACTATGACTTCATCACCGTTGCGACAGAATTTATATTTATGTCATGATGAACAGAAACAAAACCATAATCGAGACTATGATAGCCGTTGTCTTAGTCTAAAATTTTTGTGGATTTTTTTTCCTTAGTTATACAGAGTGGTCCCTTACTACGTGTAAAAAAAACTTAAGGGCGTAATCCTCGATCAATTTTAGATAAAAAATATCTAATAAACATATGTCCCAAAATGCTTTGTTTTCAAAATATAGGGTGTTGCAATGTACAAAAAAAAATCGTTTTTCTTGAATATTTTCAAAACCGTTAAAATTAAATATTTGTAATTTAGCCTGCAAATGTGTAGTAAATATCCAAGTTGAGCCAATTTGGAAATATTCAAGAAAAACGATTTTTTTTTGTACATTGCAACACCCTATATTTTGAAAACAAAGCATTTTGGAACATATGTTTATTAGATATTTTTTATCTAAAATTAATCGAGGATTACGCCCTTAATTTTTTTACACGTAGTTGGAATACATCTTGTATAGTATAAATACATATTTTAAAATAGAGTTTTCCAATATTATTGTATTCACAGTAAAAAAGAAAGAAAATTTGTCCCGCACTATTTATCACCAATTATACTAGTAAAACGTCAACAAGAAAGATTGTTTTCCAAGCATTGATAATACGAAATTAGCAAAAAATGTTTGTCGTTCTTCAGTTTTATGTTTACCGAGTTTCCCGAGAAGTGTCAGCCAATGAAAATATATACGGGAAAGAAAGCTACATACGGTGACTAAATTTATTCTCATATGACAATAATGAAATGAATTTTGATGAACAATGTTTAACCCGTCTTTGACTTGCACATATCGCTTATTTACTGCAACAAGGACACAGCTCAAAATCAAGCATTGAGTTATACATGCAAAAACCCATTTCCCAATGGTTTTTTGGAACCAATGAAAGTAGTGCATTTATGACCCTAAAAAGGTCAAGTATGTGATTGATGTAAAGTATTTTGTATGAATGATAGTTATTGTTAATTTAAGTTGTCTTTATTTCCTAAAAAAATAGTTGAATTATGATGTTGTTGCAGTAAATGGGTGATATTAAACCATCACATGAAAATTTGAGACACCTGGGACATATGTTATGTGCAAATAGTAAAATTAGCGCAATTAAAAAACTTGTTCTAATGTTAAAAATCATCATGGAAACTGGTCATTTTGTCATTTATGGTCTCAAAAGTAGTTATCTCAAAATTACAACTTTAGTAATTATTAACTGATGGGCCAGAGAAATTACAATACATGCAATGATTTGATAAATTATTTCAATTTATTAAATTAATAAAAACACATAAAAGGAATAAAAAATGTCTATGTCTTTGGCAGATTCAACAAATTTAAAAGAAACTTATAGCTAAAATTTTAAATTTAGTATAATATGGTAACGATCCTGTAATTCTGGCAATGTGGATTGTTTATATAGTGGTTTCCTTATTGGACTATTAAATATTGAAAGATTGCTTATGCATTAATCTCATATTGAGTAGTAGAATCTGGATTATTCATAGGTAATATAAATTAGGGTGTAGTATGTCGGAGGAGCCAATTATATTTTTACTATTGGAGAAATAGAGTTGAAAACGAATTATTACTTATTGTTTAACGGTATGGTGGAATTAAACAGGAAAACGTGTATAAACAGGAAACGCGTTATATTGCTGTCAAAAGTGGAATTTTTTAAGTGATTTCGAAAATATTCCATTGAATCGATAACGATAAATATGTAAGTATAATACATATAGAACGTAATTGAAACATTTTCGAGAAGAAGCAGATTCTACCGTCATTTTCGAAGACATTCTAGAACAATCCATTGAGTTTGATGGCGATAAATCTCTAACAATAAGTGTAGTGCTTATTTCTAAATTATTTCTAGAAAAGAAGCATATTCTACAAATTTCGATAATGTTCTAGAAAGTTCAATTAAGTTATATACCATTAGAAATCTACAACCAAACAACAAACATAGATGATCAACTGGAATAGTTGTTTACAGGTAACGAAAACAAGTAAAGAAGAAATGAAAGTTGTTATGAGAGCGTGTAAAGAAAAAAGGAAAACAGATACGAAGGCAGGTTAACAAGAAATTATACACGTAGTGGAAGGAATCAAACTAGTGATGGGATAGTTCGAAGAAAACTTCATAGATACGGAAAGAGATTTAAACACATATTTCAAGAATTCAAGTTCCGATAAAGAAATTAAGACAATTACAGTCTGGTGTAGTCGGAGATTTTGACTAAACATTGATAAATGTCATTTTTGATTAACGATCTGGTTTAGATACAAAAATCATTCAAAGCTATTGCTACTGCTAGCCAATAGAGCTACAGGGAAAAATCCACTTCGTTAATAATATATCACAATGAAGCGATTTTCTCGACATTTTACAAGTGATGCTTGAAGTTCAACAATAGGATTTTACAATGTTGGTTAGTTCCCTAGAAATACGACATAGAGACAAACATCTTCAACAAGTATACCAAGCATAGTTAAAAGGTAGGGCCCAACATAACAATAGAGTTATTGGGCTAGAGTACGCTTCACTTTTGCAAGAATTTTCCGACCAAATTATGTTGCAAGTGTTCATTTATAATTTAAGGAATACTGAAATTTAACATGCATGAACAAGTGTCAAACTCAAAAGACCAAATGAAGTTCTAGTGTATGCATTAGAATCTGACGAAATTAACAAGCGTCCTAAGCAACTAGACTCCTAAGGCCAAAAAAAATGCTTAAGAAAGTTAGTTATACAGCTTGAACTGTTTAAAAAAACAGATGTCTCACCTACAGAAAGCCGCTGTAAACAGTAATGGGCACCGTATAAGATGCAACAGACTGAGATTTTTAACAGGATTGTCGGTAACAAAAATGTCTTCAATAACCGTAGGTAACAGGAAAAACATAACAGCTACAATTATAAGTATAACTAATTTTAGGAGACGCAATTTGGCTTGTTATCCTCAAAATGCCCTATGGAAAATTGTAATTTCCAAATTTGGGAAAATGTATTATTATTCATCTACACTAGAGCTTGTAGAGTCATAGTCCGATCAAGAAAACTACCTGAATGGAGGGTAAAATCACCGCCGAGAAAATACGTCTTGATCACTAACAATAAAGGCTTTTGACTGATAGAAAAGCAAGCTTAAAACGCAAAGTATCATGAAATATTTTAAACCAATTATCACGAGAAGTATCTTACTAGGAACATTTGAAAAAGTTACCCTAATCAGGTAGTGTTTTAATGAAGAAAGACCAGACGTGGAAAGTTCATCAGAGTTTGTAAAACTCGTGGAGTTCTCCAAGTCTGATCTAAACCATAAGAAAGTACTAGAGGGGGTAGAGGAACTTCTGAACGAATTTAGTGACTTCTTTGTCATCTCGGATACAGGTTTTGGTCGCACAAGCTTGACGCATCATCGAATAGACATAGGAGCAGCCTATGTCTATTCGATTATTAATCAAGCACCTCGATATATCCATTGGATTAAAAGAGTAAAAGTAGATACACTAATAAAGAAAATATGAAAGGGGAGAATAATTAAAACCTTTTAGCATTTTTGGTGATTTTCTACCGTTTTGGTGAAGAAAGGTCAGTTTACAAGGGTGGCTGTCGAGTACAAAAAATAAGTGAAGTGACTCAGAAGAGAGCTAACTTCTGTTAAGGATCGTCGATACTTTGGACACCTTAAGTTGTGCTAAAGAAGTTTCCCCCCTGTCTTAAAAAATGGATATTGGCAAGTAAAGGTACAGCATCGGGAAGATAAAGGAAAAATGGCTTTCAATACCGGTCAATGTTATTTTAAAGTTTTTCATTTGAACTGTGTAAAGTCCCTGCTACATGTGTTACAGCTCTTACTATTAAACATCAATTAAGAATCTTTTTGAGACTGCACTCCCAATCCAGACATTTCATATGAGCGTTCGGAGATAGTTTGGCCATTATAGTGAGTGATCCGACGCATATCTGATACCCAATTAAGATACTACATATAATGATTTAATCGCTTTGGAGTGGCTTTACAGTTACATTCTGATCAGGGTGAATACTTTGAAGAGTTTTGAGCAGTTTTTCAAAGGATGTGCGAAATGTTTTGCGTAAAGAAAATAAAGAATAAGGACAACTCCTTTATATTCACAGTGGGAGAGAGGCTCAAGTTTAACAGTATTTTAGAAACGAACTTAGGAATACTCATTAACGAACATCAAAGAAACTGTCATCAGTTAGAAAAACACCTACAATCAATATGTACATTAGTCTATTGAATTGAAAACGCATTCGAAGAAAAATCCAATACGACCTAATGGTAACATTACAGATTTTCACAAATTTAAGTTGGCTTTAGGACTGTGTGAGAAATAAAAGGTATAATCTAAAACTGTAGATACCCGTCTGAGATCTCGAATCCAAAAGAATCCGCGTGCCAAGATGAACATTGTCTACATCGATCGATTGACCCAGTACAAAGGCTATTTGTCTGATAGAAGCTAAGGTTTGCTAAATAATAGTTTACAGTTAATTATTAACACTTTAATCGTAAACTATAACTGATCAAACCTTACGATAGCTTATCTTACGTAAAAAATTTTATTTAAGGTAAACTCGTATTATACATGCATTAGGCATTTTATATAACGCATTATTTTACATACGGTTTATAACATATCCAAATTTTTCCGTTTGTCTCCAACCTTTTGCTTGTACTCCTAATATACCTTATGCTATAATAAACTATGAACAGTGTATTTGGGCTTAAGTGTTCTAACATATGATTGTTTTATTGAGTACGACTTCTGTGATATTCGGCTTTACTTATTTTTAGTGGTAGGTGTAAAAAAGATTGACATCCTCTGTTTTCAAGAATTAAAATATTATTTAAATATCTTAACTGATCTTATACATTGGAATATCGGCCACACAAACTCATTAACGTTTAACCAGAGATGTTCAACCGAAATAGCCTATTGAGCCAAAAAAATTGTAGAGAAGCTTATTGGGCTGCTAGGCTCGGCTAATTTATAAATAAATCTGCAAAACAGAATCGATATTCCTGATGGAACATAAAGAAAAACATATTCAAAAATAAAATCTCATAAAACGTTGTTGTTGACAATTAATTATTTCAAGAGTTATGCCTATTTGATTTATATACCATTACTTATGGACCATCCTCTAGCAAAATTAATAAAAAATGACACAAAAATTTTTAAACTGAAACAAGTATTGTAGTTACATTATTAATGGAAAAGATATTTGCATAAAACAAATATTAGATATACAACTGTATGTATGTATCTACATATTATTATACGATCTCCACAGCTTAGCACACCATAGAAAATTACCAAAAATTTCAAATTCAAACAACCCTCCCCCAGTTACGAAATAAAGAGGTTCACAAATCTTTTTATGTGTCTACTTTGTAAACAATGATTGGCGACCTTGTTTTTTTTATTACGCAACGCGATTTCACATATTCATTCTTTCAGATAGCCGCATTTTCACGGTGTTTTTGTCCTTGACCTATGCGTAAAGTCCTTTTTCCCTCGTTCACAGGAAAATATCATTCGAACTCATTCATCATGATAGTTTTGGCATGTAGTAAGGGAAATAAAAGATCATTAAATAAAATTGGAACAATAAATCCACAGAAAATATAACATTCATTAAATGAGCATTTTTTTAGAGCTTAGGTACAGGTGATAATAAATTAATTAATTAAAAAAAATGATGATAATTCCCAGAACGCTCTCGCTTCATCATATTTCGTTTTTAATACGTTTTTCCCTCCCGATGGGGATTTCGTATATTCCTACACGAAAAGAGGCCAGAATAATTAATTGAATGTGAAAAAAAGCTAATACTTATAAACGAAAATAATAAATAAAGCTATTTTATGTTAAAATTCAGCGCTGAGATAAGTATGTTTGTTAGTTGCCTATGAAAATTATAGTNTAGCATAATAAATAAAAACCGTTAATGTTTATTAACAGAGATAATTTCAAACAGTCTCGCACTTAATTTTTTAAACATTTATTTATAGAATTTATCTGACCTTAATTTGAAATTGTTGCAAATTTTGCAAACGAAAGATGTCAAAAATGAAAAATGAGTTTTACCACCAGTGTACTTTAACTTTGTAAGGTACAAATATCGTGGGCAGTTATTGCTATTTGATAAACAGTAAGAGCTATAGGATCGATTAAATTAGAGAAAACCCGCATAGTTTGTGGTTTTGTCATGATTCGAAAGTAGCCTAAGTATTTTTTAATTTCTCGAGATATCGAGAAAAATAAAAAAATGCCTAAATTTAATTTTCAAGATAAATTGGTACATAAAACTTAAAAAAATATTACTACATAGATAAGTTTTACAGTTTTTCGAATTTTTGTCGTGTGTCTTTTTTTAAATTTTATAGTTGGTTAGTTTTCAAGACAATGACATCAACTTAGTTTTATTAAATACGGACCCCGATAGTTTTTTAAATATTTTGAAAGCACGGTTTAAACGCTTTTCAGTGATGTATTATATGATTATTAGCGTAACAAATGATGTCGGTCTCCATTGAAAAAATGATATTTAATTAAATTTAAGTAGTAGAATTGTATAAATTAATTAATAAATGATAAATGAATTAAGGACATTAACGAATAAAGAAATACAAAAAAAAATAATTAGAAAAATTAAAAAAGATGATGTGAATAAAAAGAGATGAACAATATTTTCAAAATATTATTCAAGCCCATATTTAAAAAATTACATTGGAGATACCCGTTGAAAACTAATCGAATCATAAGTTTAAAAAAATTCAAA
Organism: Hypothenemus hampei; assembly: GCA_013372445.1. Taxonomy (NCBI): domain Eukaryota; kingdom Metazoa; phylum Arthropoda; class Insecta; order Coleoptera; family Curculionidae; genus Hypothenemus; species Hypothenemus hampei. Next base: position 232,460 of record JABRWK010000074.1, read on the forward strand.
TGTTAACAGTTGACTAAAACTTTTGTATATAACATTTTTTTGGAAAAGATTTATTTCTCGATTTATTTAAAATTAAATTTAAGCGTTTTTTAGATTTTTCTCAACATTTCTGTTGGCTTCAAACCCTGATAAGCCACAAATTTGGCACATTTTCTCTAATTTAACCAATCTTTTGTGGTTTAGAAAACAGAAAGGATAAACTATGACAATTGAGATACCCTGTATATTTTGATTTACATGGACGATGATTTAGCAGTGGAATTATATCGGAACAAATATAGACGTTTCATGTCATTCCACATCAACCGCGTTATCTTAAAGTAAATAAAGGAATTTTGTTATACTTTTGTCATCGATTTATAATAGGAAGTACCGTGGAATATTTACACAGAATATTCATTTAAATTTAGTCATTTAAACAAATGTACCCTTTATAAAATTCATGATTATTTATATTCACTTCATTATTTTTTAGTTCAATATTATTTTACTTATAGGAGAAAGTAAGTCAATATTAATTATTGGTTTGAACCCCAACGAAGCGAAGTCCACACCACTTGGGTTGTCATTAAGATTGACTGATCCCGAGTTATTTACACACATTTTTTAATAATAGGTATCTATATCGAAAATTCAGTTTCTTCTAATTAATAAGGACATAAAGTTATAGAAAACGACCGGTAAATTTTTGAGAATCACTTAGGATGATATTTATGATAGTTATTAGATGAACCTTTTTGATGGATTCAATTTTTTCCATTTCAAACAAAAGAAATAGAATGATATTCACGGTTTTGATTTATCTCTCTTGGATAATTAATAAAAAGACAGGTAAAATGAATTTTCAAGGAAAGGAACTTTCTATAGGAATTATGACAGGTTTGGTCAGTGGAATGTCAATTACAAACCATTTTAAATTCATTGTAAGTTAAACTTTCGATTCAGGCTTTATGAAATGCTTAGGTATAGTAAGTGTAAAGTTAGTGGCTCTCATTTATAAATATAAATACTAGTAATAATTAGCTGTGGGATTTCCGTCAACCACTTGTCACTTAGATCTTTGGATCCTCTAAAACTTCTTGTTCTTTTTAATTGTGGTACAATAGTCCCAGATTGAAGTTTCGGACAAGCCTCATGAATTGTCCCAAATTTACCTCGTCTAGATCTTCTGGGCAAGAGATCAAAACTTTGTTCCTCAATATGATGATTTTTTGAGATATGAGTTCTGGACCATGATGCATGCTGCCCTTTGTCCTCCATTTCGCTTTTACGCACCCGATAGTTTCTCGGTAACCCCGAATCCAAATAAATAAGCCAAGCGATAAGGGTGTTCTATATGCAGCCCGATTATTAGCCTTAGTTCAACATTATTCGTTTATAGTAGTTGTTTAGTCCGTTTTGGCCTTAGGATAGGTCCTCGCTAGTTTCAGTCTAGTTTTATGGGTATAGCGTCCGACCCATGCAGCCCTTATTACCAGAATCATTTGCAAACCTTAAAGATACTGCCTAAATTTCCTTTTAATTCGATATTGCTTTAGGTGGGGTGTTTAATAAACTGAGCTTGGTGTAATCTACACACATTTTCAATTGCATTTAGTTGACAAACAAGTCAACAACACGCTTTCGTCTTTCGTCTTTTCGTCTCTGCTATATAACGAAAGCAGAGGTCCAATTTTTTCCCGCCGTTGTGGTTCTCATACTTCCCGCTGGTGCCTTCAGGAAACTTCCTTATAGCCTATTAACCTAAATAGTAAGTCACCATATTATCACAGTAAAATTATTTTGGTTAGAGTATAGTATCATACAACCATGGAGCATCCTTGCGCTATAACTCTCACATCCTATTCAGAAAGGGATGTCGGTTATTAGTATCGTTTGTTAAAGTTCGATTATCTTCATCTATTGTCTAGAATTGTCTAGCTTTTTTGAAAAATGTCGACCAAATACTGTAAGAATTATTCGATTATTCATAAAGTGAATGTCCATGTTTATCAATTTCAAGGATTTCTGGAATATGTTTTAAAATTATAACTTCATACGTTAAAAAATAACTTTTTCATAAAACTCGCATGGAAAGTTCAACTTTTTATACGCTTCTAAAGGGGGTGCTCTTTTTTTGCCATTATCTGTCTGTCATAAGGGTCACATTTTAGGCCCGATCTATGATAGGTCCTACGGAGAAAAGTTGTTTTGTTGAAAAATCGTTTTACTCTATGATCTATAGCTAATAGGAAAAAAAATCGTAATTAATTTATAAACTCATCCGAGGAGAGATAACTTCGTGTTTGTTTTGAGGGAAATCGAATGTGTCAATTATTAATCCTTGAACTTCAAAATTTTTATCGAAAAAATGGATGCCCATCGCACAGCTGATAACTGTCATAAATATTTCAGGAAGTCTTATTAAGTTGTCAAAATGTAACATTTTCTTATATCTTTTTAGATTTTAATTAAAAAGAAGTTGGAAAAGTTGGAAACTGGTCTTATGAAAAATAACACACGTGATTCGGGAGAAAAGTTCATTTTCCGACAAATCGGATGATTCGACTCTCGCCTCACTTTTTTCTCTCTTGATAGGTAATATCCTATTTTTCCTATCTGGTAAAAAAAATAGATCTTGCCTATTTCGTTTGAGGTAAGAAAAAGCACTTTTCCCACCTAGCGAGACAAAAGTAAATAAATCGTTGCCATGGCGATAACTGCACTCTCAAACTAGGTGGCAGATAATAACATAGAAATGTATATATTTCTTTGGAAATGTATTAGAGAATTTATAAGCCACTTACTTATTGAAAGTTTAATTGATCGAATAATATAAGATTTATTAAAATTGCATATTCTAACTCCGACAAAAAACTAGATATCACACTATGTACAGAAGAGTAGTTTACTGCTAATAAAAGCTAGAAATATACTATTAATCTGGACGAATAGGACACTCCTTAATATTTTTTACTATAACTACCCGAGGAATATATGAGAATATATTTCTAAGAAGACATAAGTTTCTTGAAATTGAAGAAAATTTTAAATTATTGCTGTATTTTGGAAAACACCATTTTATTTTTTATTCAATCACAATTATTGCACAGGATGCTACTTCACGCAATAACTCAATATTAAGACATTGATAAAACTAAGAATTAAGTACTAACCTTTTTACTAATAAAGCATAATTTTTACTTTTTTCCAACAGAATTGACTTGTTAGGATATTCCTTATTTGTTGAATTGTACGTCTTAAATCGGAAATTGTCCTTTGTTATTGATTATTAGTAAAAAAAATTAGTAGTGAAGTGTTAGGTTTAGTTTAATAACATATTTTTACAGTAAAGTTCAAATAGTTCACCTTCAATTTTCAAGCCTAAGTTCATGCATTTTTGTAAATGAACTACCACTCTTAGCACGACTCATCTTCGAATTTGCCTTAAATTTATAATAATTATATTATATAACTCAATCAATGTCAGTAGATGTTCTCATATAAATGTCGATTTTTATCTTCCCTCTATCATAAAAAAATAATCTAATGGTGAGAGATCAGACAATCTAGCTAGTTACCTTACATCATCATTATTGAATATTACGCTGTAAATAGTTTTTTTAACAATTTCTGTCGTTAATGAATTACATTTTGAAAAACTAATATCACAAAAAATTACTATAAACAATAAATCCTTACATTTCTTAGCAATATTCAAGTATGCTCTACAAATTATATACATACCGGGTGTCCTTTATTGCAATTAAAAAAATTTTAACACGGGATTAAACTTTTGAAAATAAATAAAAATCAGATAAATATGAATCGGAAATAGATAATTAATTTTTGATTCGCAGAGTTTTAATTTTTTCAATTTTTTTTAATTTTCTTAAAATTTTATAAAAAATATAATTTTATCATATTTATATTACGTTTGTTAATAAAAATTTGTGTGAGTTTCTGTTTTTTCTACTTCTTTGCCAGGACAAGCAAATTAATGAAATTTCGGAAAAATCCAGACTACAATAAAATGGAGAGAGATGTCAAAAAAGCCTAGAGGTATTTTTTTTTAAGGGAAATATAATAATAGGTCTAAGGCTATATGAAATAGTACATTTTTCTAACATCATTATTTACTTGAATTTAATGTAATTCAACACCCATAACTTTGTCACTATTCATAAAAACATAAGAAGCTATGAAATCATTTAGACCTAATATTGTGCATCAAATTTAATTAAAATCTTTCTACTGGTTTGAAAAAATACCAAAGAGAACACTTTTGTTCTTCAAAAACTTGAACACTCTGAAGGTCGAAACTTAAACAAACCCTACCAAAATTTATATGACTTTTTTTATTACTTTGAAAAGTTCCATTTCGTCGTAAAGTTTGGCCACTGCAATTTGAGACACCCGATATGTAAATATTATTTTAAGAAAATTTCAAAGTTTTATTAATAATAAAAACTTTAAAAACAGCTTTTACGTCTATAATATTGTCCCATAGGGTCGGCACATGGACTATTAGTGCACGTGACTTCCAAACACCAGCCTGGAGATCATTCTGGGTGTGTTTACCCTTTCGAAAGTTCCCGTTCGGACGGAAAACTTCCCCCACCAGGTACAAATAATAGCATTTTACACACAATTCGTACATAGAAGTTTAATAAAACTGTTTTCTAATTTTTCTTCTTTCTTTTTGGGTAGGAACGCCTTGGGTGGCTTTAATTCAACGAGGCCATTGCAACTTTGACGTAAAGGTGGACAACGCTTTTAAGAGTAAAGCTTCCGCGGCACTGGTCTATAACGATCGTACTTCTGGTACTTTGGAAAAGATGAAATTAACTTATGACGATAAACGTAAGTACACTTTTCTTCGTTATATTTTTGCTCAGGTGCAGGACTGAAATTTTATTAAAAAGTACCCTGTTAACATTAAGAAAAATAATATTTAATTGTAAGTACAAATTATAGTATATTGCGAACATCGTTTTACGACATAGATAGGTATATGGGTATTACTCAGTAACTATAAGTTTGACCTATGTATGACTATGACTTCATCACCGTTGCGACAGAATTTATATTTATGTCATGATGAACAGAAACAAAACCATAATCGAGACTATGATAGCCGTTGTCTTAGTCTAAAATTTTTGTGGATTTTTTTTCCTTAGTTATACAGAGTGGTCCCTTACTACGTGTAAAAAAAACTTAAGGGCGTAATCCTCGATCAATTTTAGATAAAAAATATCTAATAAACATATGTCCCAAAATGCTTTGTTTTCAAAATATAGGGTGTTGCAATGTACAAAAAAAATCGTTTTTCTTGAATATTTTCAAAACCGTTAAAATTAAATATTTGTAATTTAGCCTGCAAATGTGTAGTAAATATCCAAGTTGAGCCAATTTGGAAATATTCAAGAAAAACGATTTTTTTTTGTACATTGCAACACCCTATATTTTGAAAACAAAGCATTTTGGAACATATGTTTATTAGATATTTTTTATCTAAAATTGATCGAGGATTACGCCCTTAATTTTTTTACACGTAGTTGGAATACATCTTGTATAGTATAAATACATATTTTAAAATAGAGTTTTCCAATATTATTGTATTCACAGTAAAAAAGAAAGAAAATTTGTCCCGCACTATTTATCACCAATTATACTAGTAAAACGTCAACAAGAAAGATTGTTTTCCAAGCATTGATAATACGAAATTAGCAAAAAATGTTTGTCGTTCTTCAGTTTTATGTTTACCGAGTTTCCCGAGAAGTGTCAGCCAATGAAAATATATACGGGAAA
>JABRWK010000074.1:255426-272847 GCA_013372445.1 Hypothenemus hampei
AAATAGTAAATACTTTAGGCGTAATCTTTCGTGTCGTATGTGGTGCCCCACCCTGTATACATATATGTCGGCATTTGTTATCAAAAATGACGGAAATATAACGTATTTTTTGTTTAGATATAAGTTGATTATGGAAATGGTTGTCAAAATCAATAAAAGAGTCATTTATTCTTTTGCTTTATAATGACTGTTGTGTTAGTGACATTTTTACGGTATACATTGAGTATTCTATCGGTATATTGACTTTTATCATTAAGTTAAAATGTAAGACAATCGATACATAAAATGGCTGGCAGAACTGGTAATGATAATAAAGTAATTTTAATAATATTCGGTTTGGTTTTTGGAGAAATGCAATCAGGTTATTGATTTTCCATTAAACGTTATTTGGACTGATGAAGGAAGAGTAAATAATTTTTACATATTTAATAGATACAATTCTTACCACTCGTGCACAGGAAATCCACATGTGGTCGTTTCCGCAAGGTCGGTTTAGATTTAATATATGGATAGGGATATTCCGAGAAATATTTGTCGACCCTCAACTTTATGAAGGAAATTTAACATTGGAAAATTATGTATATATTTTGAGCACTTGCGTTATTCTCTTCCTTGAAGACTTATCGCTGGCTCGTGTTAAAGGCATGTGTTAGCAAAATGGGCGTCCTCCTCATATTGGATTCCAATTACGTTTTTAAATGAGGAATTTGGGCAAGAATTGATCGGAAAAATGGATCCCATATCGTGGCCGAGGAGATCTTGTGACTTGACTCCCTTAGATTTTTTTTTTGATGGAGGAGATTAAAAGATCTTATATTTAATCGAAGATATATTCAGACAACAGCGGAGTTAGAAGAGGACAATCGACAAACTTTTACAAGAATTACTGCCGTGAAAGTGTTAAATAGTTGTAATTCTGTTCGAGGAAAACGTTTGTAATGTATACAGAACGGAGAAGTTCACTTTGAACACCTACGATAATACTATGTTTTGAAATTTATATCATTTTAATATAAAGTATTAAAATTGTCTTTCTTGACTTGTTTCATTGACTTTAATAATTACATATTTCTATACTCAACTTATATTTAAACAAAAAATACATTATGTTTTCGTTATTTTTGGAAGCCATATGTATAACGTTGAAAAAGGTTTAAAATTGGCCTTTTTAGGCAACTATGATTTATCTTTGACAAAATGAAGTTCTAGCGATTTATAGGAAAATCGTGAAATGCAGAAAACAAATTAAGCGCGCCACTGGATTCCTTTCTAAAGGCTCCTTAAAAATGTTTTTACGCAATACCAATATTTTGGCAAATAAAAAAGTTATTGGAAATTTTCAAAATGGCGAACAAACGAAAAACGCCATATATATCAGATGTTGTAAAGCGTTTTTTACCATTAAACGTTTGTCAAAAATCGATCTATTACACCTGAGTCAGTTTTCTCTTATCTAGTCAGAAAATGCGTGTTTTTTTTTCTTGTTAAAACAGTCCAAATTGGATCACCCTGTGCAATTGGCAAAACCGTTTTATACTACAATATTTCCACCACCAAAATTTATTTCAGGCCAAATCATATCGGCAGCTTCTAAATAAAACCCATTCAATCCAATCAGTGTAATCAACATGATCTTTGGTAAAATGTATTCTGCTGTATTCGAATTGGCAAAAGTAAAAAAAATGTTTTTTTTTATCGTTTTCAATACCGCTCAAACAATCAACCACGCTAACACGAATCGAAAGTGAAAGTTTCAGGAATATTTACTTGACTGTATTAAACAATAAGAAATTTTTGGAACAAACCTTTTCAATTTGTTTTTTTTTTATATGTGTAGGTATGTCATTTACAATTTTTCAATATTAAACAAATGTTATTAACAAAAAAATGAGATTTTTTTTAAGTATACGACTATTCAATTTCCATTTATTGGAAAGCAAACTTGAATAAATGCAAATCTGTTCACCTTTTAATTAAAACGTTAATCGATAATTAAGAAACATTCCTGCTTAGCCAGATATCTCTAAAGTAGTTTCGGAAAAAATAAGAAAAACTATTTGCTCTTAGAGAGTTTCTAGAATTAAAATTAAAAAAAATTAGAATCCAAGAGACACGGCTAAAATAAATGCATATGACTGTTTTTGTGTGAATATTATCATACCTAAATAGTGAAAATCGCTTTTAAAGCGAGTACTCATCAACGAATAGCAAAGTAGAAAATTTAAATATGTATTGCAGGGTCTTTTGCGGTACAGTTACACCAGTTCAGTTCTGCTTGTTTCTTCTCTTCCTCATTTTCATTTTGCCCTTCTAGGACTACGTCATCAAACACAATATCTTTATAAAAACTAAATTCTGGAAGCTACTCTCTCTCCCTTCAAAGTGATTAAATATGTATTAGTTTGAGTGGTTCTCTGAAATAATTTTCAATCATAGATATATCCTATTTTGACTGAATGATCAATGTTTACGTCCAATTTGTTATTTGACTTGTATACTTTATACTTTCTAATCGGTTTGAAGTCGGATTTTGATATAATCTTATAAAAATACCCCATATATGCACATGACTCATTTTTCATACAAATTTGAGATGTCTGATTTTACATAAACGCTCCTAGATTATTAATTATTTAATTAAAAATAATGATGATCATTCATTTTCCATTTTTTCCATTTCAGGACTTCAGTGCTCTTTGTGTCAATCACTTTCATAGTTTTAATGATAATATCTTTAACATGGCTCGTGTTCTACTATGTGCAAAGGTTCAGGTACATTCGTACCAAGGACAAATTAACTGTAAGTATTTTCTAATTGGAAAAACCCCAAAAGTATTGATTTCATTTATTTTAGAGAAAACTTGGAAATGCAGCCAAAAAAGCTTTATCAAAAATACCCACTAAGAGTCTGAAAGCAGAAGATAAGGTAAAATTTTATGTTTTCTGGTATTTCTAAGTTTTAGTTTAAAAGTCAATATTATTAAACTCGATATAATCATTAATTCAATTTGGATGTGATTTATTTACACTTAACACAACTCTCCAATATATCATATTTTGCTAAAAAATTAACTGAACTTTTAAATGGAGAACGTATTATGTTCAATAAATTCAATTTCATTGTCACTTTTGTGTTAATGTGCAATAATTAAGTGGTTTTTTTAAATGCAAACATAAGTGACATTGTATAAATAATATATTACATAATAATATACCACATTTACAACTTTTTCTATACTAGTGGTGTTCAAAATAAATATATTGTAATGGCTCAATTTTTGGTAAAATACCAAAAATTGAGCTGAGATCGTGAGAAAAAAAAAGTTTTTGAACTGAGAAGTTTTTGTCCAGCAGTTTTTATAATACAAAGCCCTAACTTTGGATCGTTATGAATCTCAGTTTATAAAATAGGGTCCAGTTATCAAAGAGTATGAATAGCACTGTTAATCTCGTGTCGTAACGTTAATTTTAATATAGGCCTCCACAGACTTAATTATTTTTCATTCTATCACATTATCCCATTTTATTATTGAAGTATGGGGGAAAAACTGCTGGGTTGCAACGTCGCAACGGTTTTCCCATACCAGTTACGGTTTTATTAGCACAATAATACGAATTTTACCAAACGTACAGGTACGTAAATGAACCGGTGAAAAATAAAGTAATCTGTGGGGGCCTTTACAGCTTGGGATCACAAGCAATTACTATCACTTGACATTGATTTTGTTGTTTTTTTATATCTTTTCATATAATAAATTACAAATTATATTGAATTGGTCTATTAAGTCTTTGTTGATGAAATTGAACTCTGGCAACCCTGAATCAGTTTAAATACCATAAAATAATTTACATATGCAAAAACGGGGTTTGTATGTAATTTTTTAAATAAATTGACACAATTATGAATATGCCAATCTTGATGGATAACCCGAAAACTAACCGTTCCAGAAGTAAACGGATTTGAACTTAAAATTTCATGTATAAACACAAATACAAATAATGATTGGTAGTGGGATCTCACAAGTCAGTATATTTTTATCCCTTATCACCTAGTGATTCTCAACCTTTTTTATGTTAATAATTTCACAATTTGGCGGCACAATAAAATCAGTTTAAAAGAATTTTACTTATAATACACTGTGTAAAATAGTTTATGACAATAATTTTCAATGTAAAATAATATGTACCATAAAGATAACAAAATGGTTGCATTTCTAAAATTTGGCGGCACGGTGGTTGAGAATCACTGATCTAGATACTTGGATTTTTTGTGGCATTTTACTCTTTTTCATTGTGGTTCCACAGTCTCAGACTGTAATTTTTAATCAGTTTTAAAAGTTAGGATTTCTGAATAGAAAGGACCGCTACCTCAGCTGATGGTTTTTTAAGTTATAAGTTTTAGATAATGACATGCAATGTAGTCTATTTTTACCCTCTCTTTATGCAACAAGCAGTTTGGCTCTTCGACAGATTCAAGCATGAACGGGAGCCCTAAGAGCAATATGACCTGTAAGCAATCCAATGGTTACACTTACAATGAATTATTCTTTATCTGCGACCATCGAATAATTAACCTCTTTTTCAACAGTTTTCAATTGTAAAAGTAAAACATTTTACGACAATGAAAAAATAGTGGGGGAACTGTGGAATACTTTATTCCACAGTTCCCCCACCATTTTGAATAATGAATTTAGTGACTTTTAAAGTGTCACGATTTTATGTTGGCAACACTTTTAGTGATTTTAATACATATGATCATAGTAGTGACCATGGTCGATGGTCGTAGATAAGTAATGGTATTCAACTTGTGTAAAAGTACGCCACTTAACATGAGAATGAAGTTTGCAGGACGAGTCGCAGACTTCATTCTCATGTTTAATGGCGTACTTTTACACTCGTTGAATAATATACTATTATTCATTGCCACTAGTTGTTTAATCCTTTCTGGCTTTGTTTTAGTCATTATAAACTATTCTCATTTACATTTGATCGTTACTTAACAGTGGTTGTTATGTTTCCTGTTTAGAGCATTTTTAATCTATGATTTCTTAAGGGTTCCCTAAAACAGATCGTACGTCACTTCTTTGCCATCGATCTTTTTCCAATCCAAACTAAGTTAAGATTGCTTGTTTCCTTCCAATTTATCTAATGTCAGCATACATTTTCTATACCATAAATATGTAAAGTGAATGTGGTTGTCTCTCTGAAAACACTAATTATCATCTTGCAGGTGATGCACTCGGATTCTTTCCATGCGCTTCAAGATTGCAGCAGTCTCTGTTTGGAAGACCATTACATATATATTCTCCTAGAGAGATTCATTCTCATACTTTCTATTGTAATCTTCAGTAAGATTCCCTATAGGCACCCACCTTAGACCATCACATCATAGCATACAGCAGTTTCGTCAGTAGTATAGTTTCATCCAAGCACAAAGAAACTTTGGGATGTAATGTGTGAATTTTCATTATGTCCTCGTATATAAAAAAAAATTTTCGCCTATGTTGCAAGGTGAGAGTTCTAGTTAAATTTGTTGTCTAATTGAACCAAAAAATATTTTTACTTTCATACATTTAATCACCTTTCATTGGAACTTTACAAGTTGTACGATTTAAAGTTTGCACTGATGAAAATCGTTGTCACAATCTTGATCGGATTGACGGTAAGGTCCTTGGTTTTTATCAGTTCTGTGTGATTCTGAGGGTCTATATCATCAGATCTCTGAGTGTTGATAGCGTCCTTGTAGTAATATCGATATGTCATCGATATAGCGTAAAACAAGAAATCCTTTCTCTTAAAATTTTGTTAATATTTATTAAACTCAGCATCATCAACGCCCGATCTCTCCAGTCAAGTGGTGTTTAGAACACCACTAAGAAATTTAAAAAAATCATAATTATGGCATTTGCAATTAAATGGGTTTGAATTTCCATTCTTCAATTATTTATAGTACATAAAGTGTTATATAATTTGTTCATCTTTATAAGCATAACACTGTGTATTCAATGTGTAAGACAGGATTTTTCTCATGAGGCCCCAGGGACGCTTTTTTCAAATCCATTTGAGCAGTTAACCTGTTAGTTACATATGATATAGGCAATCCTGTTTTCTTAATTTTTTTATACGTTTAATCATAATCGTTACTAGATAAATTATAAAATACGTAAAAGTTTTATTAACAATTTTTCTTTGTCCATCCTCAAATCAAGAACGCTTTTTCATTGATCCTTTGTTATAAGAATTAAATTTAATTTGAAAAATCTTTCAAAATTAAGTTGTGTCGTAAAAGTTTAAAAAATACGATTATTTTATTAATTTTTTTAACTTAAAAATGTTTTAAAAATAAATAACACGGTGGCCTAATATTACAAAAAAGTGTCATACTTCTAATTCGAAATTTTTGTTTATGAAGAATATGAGATTAAGAAGGCCACAATTTAATAGTATTTTCAACTAGACAGGGTGTTGTTGTGAAAGCAGGGTGCACATAAATTATTTTTTCCAATGATACACCCTATATATGTATTTTTAGACATTGAATTTCCAGTAAAATTCTCCATATGACGTCATAATCAGTTTTGCAAGTCAATATTGGGACATTGTCGACTTATTTGGAAAATTCCCAAAAATTTAAGAAAAACAAGGTCTTGTAAAATCGTCTATAATTTTAAACCAACAGTAGTTCTAATAAAAAAATTAGTCCCGATAGGGGTCAATAGTTGTTTAAGTGTCTCAAAAGTAACCAACATAATTATAAAGAATATATTCTGTATGTATATTACTAAACCTTACTTATTACTAACCTAAATTGTTAAGCTATTGATCTCCTTTAACTTTTTTCAATTCAAAAATATTAAAGGAGTTCCCTATACCCATCTCCGGTACTTCTTATAGTATTTTAATATTCATAAATTGCTTCCTGCAAAAGTTAAACATTTTCGCATTACCGTTATTTGATTATGATTACCTAGTAACATCGATATAACGTCAAAATAAGTTGTTTTGTTAAATAGAAGGAAGAACAGAAATAATAAAAAAATAAAACAAAAATTCAAACATTCCAAACTTTGAATGAATTTTTGGGCTTTTAAAGTCAGAAATGAAGGTTAGACAGGGTGTCCGTTTTTCGACCCTTATCATGAGAATAACATGGGGATAACTGTAAGAGGTACAAAGTCGGTGAAATTAAGACAAAATGCACAATTTTGAGCTAAGCTATAATACGTATTTAAATTAGAAGTTTTATCATTATTTTCAGGTATATTCTTAAAACATGAAAATTTTGGATTTTTATGGTATATTTTGCGAATAAATCGAAAATGGGTTCGAATACCAACATTCATAAGGTACTTTTTAAAAGTTTATCCAATGATGTTAGCTTTATGAGCTTATAAAAAGGCCTTAGAAATGTAATGGTAACTAGAAATTTGAATTTGAAGACAGAGGATTTTCGAAATCTGTCTGACTCAATATTTTATCACATAAAGATTTAAGAATAATTAAAATACAGGATATCTAGCGGCAAAGTTCCTTTTTTAATGAAAAATAATTTTTTTATTTCTTTATTGAAAGGAATTACAAAATAAACTTCAATCTTTGGGAAATCAATTGTAAAAATGCACATCCGTCAAATAACGCCCCTCACATCGTATCACTTCTTCCAGACGAACTTGAAAATTGTACATCATACGGGTAAGTCTAGGTGTAATCGCAGGAATCTTTCAATATATTCAAAATGGATTATACATTCTCATAAATTTTTAATGTAAGGTATCCCTACAAAAGACAATCAGGGGAGATCACAAAAAATCACTATTTGAAAGAGAATGACTTTTAATTGGCCCTCTTACATTCCGAATTTAACGCCTCTTGATTTTGTTTGGGGATAACTTAAATCAAAAATTTATGAGAGTGCACTACCCATTTTGGCTATGTTGAAGGATTCATGTAATCACATGTGCTACGCTTACTCGTGAAATGTATAATTTTCAATTTCATCTAGAAGAATTGGTTCGAAATGAAAGGAGTCATTTGACGGATATGCTTGTTCACAAATAATTTTTCAGAGATTGAAGCTTTTTTTCAAATTAAAAAAGGAACTTTGCAACTGCACTGGACACCCTGTGTTTTCTTCTGAAAATATCATATTGACTGGAATTAATACACAAAAGTATATGTCAAACAATTATCAAATAAATGTGTGCGTATGTAGTGTAAAGCAGCAGTTAAATGATTTGGTATTATTGGGAAGGCATCCAGCCAAAAAACCTTTGATTTAAAAAAAGAATCGCAAAGCCCGATTAGTATATGCTAAACAACATCTTGACTGCTTACATTCAAAGTGAGCAGCAGTACTACATATTTAGCGATAGACTTCAGTTATTTGTTAGTAGTTTGAGGTTGTTTCTTCCCATCGGGTATGGACTATTGGTATTGTGAATTGGTTCAAATATAAAAAAATCTTATAAAATTATGAGCTGCCAATTGCGGAGCGGAAAATGCCGCTTAAATAATTTTTTTCAGCACGATAACTATCACAAATATTTATTGCATTTTATATAAAAATTGTTACTTAAATAGTCTGTGGAGGTTTTGGAATGGCCTTCAATCCGATTGAGCATCTTTGATGTAACAATAAAAACCGAATTCAATTTACTAATGCTTTTAATGCCAATTTTGTCCAATGCAGTCTTCGTTGTGGTTCAACGCATGCTACAACGATTTTTGTAAATATCTGAAGAAGGAATGAAAGAGCTGTTGAAGGTTATGTTACCAAACGTTAATTTTAAAACCGTAATTTTGTCCAAAACAAAAATATTAAAAGAAGAGTTTCTAAATTTTTATCTTATAATAAACGTAAAAATAAATAAATTATTTTTAATAAATAGTTAATATTATTTATGGTACAAATGTCCTTTAATATTGTTGTTATAACAAAGTATCAAAATCTCCAAAATCTTCTAGAAGTTTTAAAGTAATATAAAAATAAAAAAGTTTCCAAACCGCTACTTTGTCCTGTTATTGTGGCCACTACTGTATCTATATCCCTTATCTGCTTACTTAATCATAAAATAATAAAGTCGCCCCAAAAATATAACTTAGGTAAGCGGGTCTATTCCATCCATTTAATTATTTTGAATGATGCAACGTTGCTACTTTTATTTAAAAATAGTAGCAGTTTTGTTATTTTAACTGGGAAGCTATGCATTTTCCTTCAATTTTCAAGTCGTTAGTTTTTGTAGATTGAATTTTATTAAAAAAAATTTTTAATCAACTTTTTTCCTTAATCTTGCTGCCATGCCTTAATTAAAACCAGGTACTTTTGTATTTCGAATGCTAAAAGAATTGAATTTTTAACGACAGAGCTTTTCAAATTTTAATAATGAATATTTAAAATTAACTACATATACAGGGTGAGTCATAATCGGCAGTACCCTGGACATTTATCAAAAGGGTTTGTAGGATCGTTCGGAAATTTTGATTGTACCCTAACGTATTTAATTTCAATACAGATATCGATCCCGCATAATACAGGGAGTATACAAATTGACGATGTACTTGCTTCAGATATCATTGACCAGATGTAGATTTTCTTTAAGTAAAATACCTTATATATGTTTTGTTAGTAAATCTTAAAGCCCAATAAATTATCTTTCAAATATCCTCTACCTAAATCTTAAATTATAATTATAATTTATTATCCAATAATTATTGGATATAAAGTCACTTTTATGTTAAACTGCTATTTTTCCAGAAGATTATCATAATTCGTTAAGATCTTTGAATGCCTTTGCGATTACCTCGACAATTTAATAGTTTCAAAAGTACAAAACTATATGAGTTTAATTAAGATAAGATTTTGCTGTAAAAAATTCAAAAATTATTGTTTAGCTCGAAATTCGTTATTGATAGGTATAGGAACAAACTAATAGTGAAGAAAATTTGAAAATTAATAAATGTTGCAAAAATGACCGAAAATACAAAGCTTCTTGTTTAAAATAACAGAGTAGCTACTACTACTCACATCTGTAGAAGCACAAACATACAAATCATTCATTCAAAATATAATAATTTAGTTGGGTGAAGTGGACCTGTTTACCTAAATTACCAAACTTTCGAGATTCTAGAAACCTTTTCAGTAAACTTCTAAGGTGCCATTAATTGTGAGTCACTCTATATATGTAGTTGACTTTAAATATGAATTATTAAAGGTTGAAAAGATCAAAATATTATATTTTTCACAGCTCATGGTCATTTGTCATTTCTCGTTAAAAAACCGATACTTTCAAAAAACAAAGTGCCCTTTAACTTTATCGAGCTTGCTCGGTTTTTTATGAAAAAAATAATGTCACCATTAAAATTATTAAAAACAAAAAATATTGTAAGTTCATTTTGGAATAATATCACCGACACCAACGCAATAATTTTTCACTTCCCAACATTCCAATTATTAAAAAATATAATAGTTTTAATAATAAATCTTTCTCCTAAATTGTTAAAGCATATCCTATTTGATTTGATACAGAATTGATACGGTGACGGTTCTCATAACTGATAAAAAGTTTATGAATGCGGTTCATGTGTATCTAATTTTCTTTGCTTCTGATCCCAGACATACTCAATAAAGTTGATATTGGGGAATCTCGGAGAGAACGACATATGGGGTTCCCAATTTTTTTTAACTTCTTTTATCCTGTTGGATTGGTTTGTAGTTGTTTTGTAATTAAGTAAAAATAAATCTTCACTGATAGCAGTGGAAGAAAAAGAAATTCCCTTATTGAAATTTTTCATTTTATAAATCTCAATAGTCATGTTTTTATTCAAAACCAATAAGTCTGTGTGTCCTTTAAAACAAATACCTTCGCATACTGTAATACTCATAGTTCAAAACGTCGATTTATAAGTATTATAGGTAACTATTAGGTACCTAATAATGAATTAGTCTAAACATGTACGCGTCGGCTCTCAGAATATTTGAACGCAACGGAATACATACGTACGTGAAAAGTACAAATTTACGTTCTTATTGCTAGTTTTCATCGTCTACGGCTCAGTCCAATCACGTTTTTTGACGTGATTGGACCGGAGGATGTTTGTTTTGTAATATAAGTGGAACCCTTCTTAAAACACAGCCTGACATAATACACAATATATAAATTGACTTTAGGAGGTCTACGTCATATCGTTGCAATTAATATTGTGATTCCAGTAGCATTAAAAACTTACAAAGTCTAGTATTTAGTCATTTTACACGTGTTAAGTGGAGCTTCCTGAATTGAAGGAGTAATATAAAGATCTTGAACAGGCATATTATGAGCTTTAGAACTCTCAGTATTCCAACTTTGACTCATGATAACTAAAATCATTAAATTTCTGTATTTACGACAAACTTACAAATTATACAGTGTGTCCACTGATAGAGGTAATTATACTTTTAAATTTCTTTATTTTGCATTTTAGAATTTTTTTTTTTTTTTATGAAGTTTTGCTTCTTCTGAAAAGTCAGCAAGCTATATTTAAAACTTCAGAATAATTTACAAAGCAGCAAAAAAAATAGAATCACTGTTTCCCCCTTAGATAAAATACTCCTTGTATTCATAATTTGACAAAAGTTTACTAAAAAAAGTTGTTCGCAATGACAAATTATAGCTTCGTACAAAATTTCACGAAAAACCGCCTACTTTGATTATACCTACTGTTATTTTTTAGGTTTAACAAAAAATGAATTATTGAATAATGAATACCGAACTCAAATACATAAAGAATAAAACAAAAAATTAATCTAGAAAGTAATTTTTTGTGTCTTTGAGCTCCGTTTTCATTATTCAATCATTTATTTTTTGTTAAATCTAAAAAATGACGTTGTAATCAAAGTAGACAGTTCTTCGTGAAATTTTGTAAGGGGCTATAATTTGTCATTGAAAGCAACATTTTATCGAACTATGAACAGAATGGGTATTTTACCTGAGAGGAAAATAGTGATTCCAATTTGTTCGCTACACTATATGTTATTTCGAAGTTTTAAATATAATGTATTGTTTTTTCAGAAGAAGCAAAACTTTTTATAAAGAATGATTTGTTTCCTAAAATGCAAAATAAGAAAACCCCTATTCGTGAACATACTGTATATTTTGTAGTTATTAAATTATAAAAGGAATTTAAAAAAAAAATCGAAAACATAGAAATCGTTTCACTTCTGTAAAGCTTTCTAATGTTAATAGTTTTATCAATAGAGGACAGTGTTAATAGAAAGTACAAAATAAGAATTAGATGTTTCTTTACGGTGAATATACAAATATAAAATTTCAACTAATTATCTAAGAATTGAAAAAGAAAATAGAATTTAAGTTTGACATCATCATATAATTTGGTAAATATTGATTCTGAATCAAGGTTCATAAACCAAATTAATTTTTTTTTTAAAGAATCGTTCACTGGTATAAAACCATTACTTACGACCCATTACGATACAGCCTTCATAAATTTATTGATAGTAAAATACCAATAAAAATACATTCTAAAAAAAACTTTTTTGATAAATTTCAATAGTTTTTTGCTGATAAACTTATTAGATTTACTCCAAAAAGTGGGGCTGCCACATCTTAATACTTACTTCCGCAACTTCCAATCTGATCTGGTATCTGCAACGAGTAACTAACTAATCAAGTCACCACCCGTTACGATACATGCACTTGTCTAGACCCCAGCTTCAATTAAAACCTCTGCAGCACCTAACTTTCTTCTTAACATTGTGCTGAATTATTAAAATTTCTATACGCTAAAAATCATTCTTTGTTTTAAAAATTGAATTGTAAAGTAGACGTTCACAAAAAAAAGCGTTAAAAAAATCACATTAAGAATATACTGATAA
Organism: Hypothenemus hampei; assembly: GCA_013372445.1. Classification (NCBI taxonomy): domain Eukaryota; kingdom Metazoa; phylum Arthropoda; class Insecta; order Coleoptera; family Curculionidae; genus Hypothenemus; species Hypothenemus hampei. The sequence goes on from JABRWK010000074.1 coordinate 268,298, forward strand.
TTTTTATCGATAAAATATAAGGTTTACTTAAGTGGAAATGTGGGTCTAAAAAGATATATTACAAAAATAAAATTGTGCGTGAATTTTATTTGAAAAGAAGAAATATCCTTTAACTTTTGACGAGCAGTTTATAATTAATATACCTACATACAAACTTATAAAACCAATTTATGAAACCTACTTTATGGAACTAATTTTTTTTCTTTCAAAAAGTTAATAATATTTTAAAATAGACTTCATGAATATTGCCAATATAGCCTTATTATATTATTTTTTAATTACTTTTTTTTACTTTAATCCGAACTACATGATGTTTTGTTTATCGAAAATTCTGTAAAAATGTATACAGGGTGATTCAGAATTGTTGTGCTAATTGTTTATTATAGGTTCCTGTGATCAAAATGCGAAAAAAACTTTATACAAAAGTATATCTAATTGTCCTTTATTTTCGAAATACAGGATGTAAAAAAGAAACAGTGGCACCCTATCTCCGTCACTGGTTGATTTACAAAGGGTAGAAACTCTTTTCAACTCGTCGATATACTTGCACTCAAAATTTGTTTCAAATGTCTCAAAAGCTGAAAAATTAATGAATTAATGAAAAATTAAAATCTTTTTTTTACTTGGATTCTAAAAATGTAAATTAATCAAAAAAATATTTTTTACTTCTAAACCACTTGAAATACAACAAATTAACAAGAGATAAAAAATTTACAGATCACATTCACGCATATGATGTATTACTTTAAACAAAATATTATATCGAGTGTTACAATTTTTTATTACAAAAAAGGACACGTGATACCCATACCTCCGCCACCGGTGAATGGTTAAAGCTGGTAATATTTTGGATTAAATCTACCGATATGCTTAACTCATGTACGAGATTTGGTTAAATCTTAAGCCGTTTGGAAATTAAAAAACAAAAACGGTTTTTTCTCAAATTTTAATACCTTGTCTCGCAAAAATAAAGGGAAATTGGACATATGTTTATATACACTTTTTTTTTCTTATTTCGGTCACGGAAACCTACACTAAGCCGATGACAGAATTCTGAATCACTCTGTATAGTTTAAAATATAAATAAAAGGAAAATTTTTAATAAAATTGTTAAATATACTAAATACAAAAATTATGAAATAGATAAATGATGATAATAAAATTGACAATTTTGTCTGAATAATATTCAATCAAAATCGTCCATTTTTTGTTTCATAATTTTTGTTAGATTTTTTAAATTGAAACTTGAAATCTCTAGTTTAAGAATGCCTAGATGAGTTATAACTTTTTTGTCATTATAAATGAAATAAGAAAAAATCCGATTGAAAATAATTTATTAGTCTATACAGTTTCCCCTCAATTAAACACACTTTGTACAGAGAGTTTCTAAGCCTTCCAAAAGGAAATTTCAATTGACCTGCTAGATAGAACGCTAGATAGAAGGGCCCCAATCACATTCTTCTTGGAAGAAAATTTTTCGTTCTTTCAAACTTTTCTTTAATTTTGAAAGATTATATGAAGAAACTAAACCGGGTCATTAAAGGAGGCATTCCATCAATTCAAATCGCAAATCACGAAGTTTTATAAACAATGCCAGACGCGTTATCCTGTAAAAACAAGATATTTTGGAGACCATTTCGCGTCTTTTTCTTACCAGCCAGCTTCGTTAATAATGTTGAGTAATCCTTTTCTTCCTTTTGCAAGTAGGTAATCGTTACAGAAGATGCCATCATAACTATGTCGAAAAATTCTAACAAGGACTTTTCCACTAGATTTTTGAACGAGAAGTTTTCTCAGTGTTACAGACTCAGATCTATTTTATTAATTGCTTTTTAGTCTCTGAATCATGGGAACGTACCCAGCTTTCATCTACAATGACAATGCGCGACAATGAAAAAATTTCGATCGATTTCAATTCTCGCACAGATTGAGCACATTGTTTCCCTTTTGCTCAAGCACAAACCGACTTAACAATATGAAATATATCATATTATCCCATCGTATTATTCACAGTGTTGGTTACAGGATCTCAGCCATTCGTTTTAGTTCAATCCAATGGTCGCACAGTATCAAATCATGGACAAATGATAAGTTCTTCAGCTTACAATGAAATAACAAACGTATTTCAGATCTTTTGTCATTTCGAATGGAAATTTTTCCTCGTTTAAAAGGAACAACCCAAATTTTAACAGTAGAATATGAAGTGCAGTTCACAAGAATCTTCTTACCTCACAACTTCTTCCAATACAAGTATTTAATATTGGCTCGATATTCCATTTTATCAATTGTTCTAGTGATTTACAAGTGTTTAAACTTTTCGACGCGAAACTTTGCAAAAGCACTTCTAATATATCATATTTTTTGTTGCGATGGAAACGTAATTGTTTTGTTGTATTTTTAACAGATATCAACACCTCCTCCTATTCGGTATATTATTTATTATAATTTCAATTAGTATTTACATTAACAACTACCTAATACATTACTAACATATTATGAACTGCAAACACTTTCGAATGAGTATTTTAAAGCGTTTTATAATACATATAATTTTTCTTTAATTTTTCCACAACTGAAATCACTACTCTCAACAGACAATATAATGCTTATTCCTTGAAAATCTTGTTGTAGAATGATGGTGTAAATTAGGAATTCATTTAATTACTCCAGAATTATAAACAAAATGTTGTTTTGTTAATTCTTAGCTCGTATTAATTTAATTTTATTGATTATCCTTGTCATAAACACTAATGTTATTAATTATAAATTTTCAGGAAGTACATGGCGATGGTGAATGTTGCGCCGTATGCATAGAACCGTATAAGTTAAGCGACACATTAAGGATATTACCTTGCGGGTAAGATTTATTGATTTTTAACCTCTAGATTGAACATTTATTCTGTACATTAACACTTATTCATATGATAATTTATATATATATATATTTTTGTTCTAGACACGAATTTCATAAAAATTGCATCGATCCGTGGCTGTTGGAGCACCGAACGTGTCCGATGTGTAAAATGGACATTTTAAAGCATTACGGTTTCGTGGTCAGTAACGTCATCTTCAATCCGGACACTTACCTCTTCTAAAACACATTTAGCGGGTCACGTTTTTCTTTCACCGTAGACACTCTAGAACTATTTTTTAATTTCGGGTGGCTGAACAGTTTTTTATTTTTAGTATTACATACATACCCCTCTATGCTGTGATAAACGTTTCTAGATTATTTACATTTAGAGCGCCATTTACACAAAACGACTCCGAAAAAGTCGCTTCTTCTCACAACACGTTCACAAAATCGACTTTTTGGTTAGTCTTCTACTACAACCACCACATCTATCTATCTGCCCTTTTGTTCTTCCTCCACTTGCCGGAGAAAGAGACTTTTGGTTATTTTTATTTCGGTGGAGGTAATAATTTATATTTATAATTTTAGTTCTAGTGTGCATGCACCGATTAACATTTAGGCTTAGGCTTTATTGTTGTCGCCTCGCTAACATTAAGGTACAAGGACTTAATCCGTTGTCGCCAATGTTGGTGACAATAGCCACAATTTGGGGATGCAGTCTCGATAGTTTAAATCGACTCTTGATATCAGTCTAGATAAAAATGCCATATAATTATTAAAGTTTTAAGATGTTAACAATTACTATACGTGGGAAGATAGGAAAGGTTTAAGATTTACGATTGATGACTGAGCGATTTTAACGTTGGAAACAATAATTTTAGTTTCAATCAAGCGAGGATACCAGGTTGAGGCGTTTTGCAGCAATACTTTCTGAGAAAATAAAAATAAGACACGGTAATTGCAAATCTTTTGCGACGTGGCGTTGGTCTACTATTTCTTTGAGATTTTATGCGACAACTTATCAGTGTCAAGATCAAATTAGTGTATGTTTGGGGGGTGAATCGCTAAGCTGTATTACTTTTGCAGATAACATAGGCAATTTAAAAATATATTTAACTTCGATGATGATCCAAGGGAAGGTTGGGTTCAAAAACAACTATTACTGAAGAAAATATAGTGGCTGTACGCACTAACAATAAGATCGAAAAAGACCAACTTGTCTTCACTTCATATACCTTACACATTCATCCATTAAGCGTTCGTACAATTCTGCATGAGAACTTAATGAGCAACCACGAGTGGATTGGTACAAAAAAAATTAAAAATTATGAAAATGGTTCTTTACGGGTCGTAAATCTAAACACTTTCTAAATTTATACGCTGAAATGAATGCATAATTCCATTTAAACATTCTGTTATTATTCTATTTCTACATGCAGCTTTAATCGGGTTAGCTGTGAAAAATTTCTTTCACAGCTAGCGCTGAAGTAACATAAAACACATAAAGCAAATTCTCTTAAGTCTGGAAATAAACAATTATCCCCAAAATCAATAATCAGACCTAAGTAGTATGTATAGAATAAATTAAGCTCTTCTTCAAGTGATAATTTCTTGAAACCTTTTATGTATTTTGTCAACGTCTTTTAAATCACAAATACGCGCCAATGTTTGCATTAATGAAAAAAGAATATTTATG
>JABRWK010000074.1:274370-287149 GCA_013372445.1 Hypothenemus hampei
ATTAAGCGCTACTGTTCCAGACGTCACTGGAATGTAAATTTTAATCTTATTAATTTCAAATAAACCATTTGCGTCTACAAATAATCCTGTCAGGTTTTATCAAATTCGGTTGAAGTGTTTTTAAGATATTAATAAAATACCGCTTTTTTAAAAAACATTGAGATACTCTACCTTGAAAATTAATTTAAGACTACAGTCCAATATTGTTTTAATTTATTTGGTGTTAATAGGAGATTTCACTTGATTTTTTTATGGAATAAACGGACTTAAAAGGAAAAACTTTCCACATTGTTCCTATTCATTGAAATTATACGGTTTTAAATATAGAACGACAATTCACTGACATGGAAGAAATAAATTTGGTGTCATTAAATTTCATAAAAATCGATGCGTTAAGACTCGATTTAAACTAATGGACTAAATAATAGTATCGATTTAAATCTTTGTATCCCTAAGCCACATGTTAATAAGATCAAAAGAAACATATTTTTAGTTTCTTTCGATTTTGTTGCTAAAATATTAACTTATGTTGTAATAAATTTGTTACGAGTATACTTTTGTTTCTCCATTTTATAGCCTGTATAATGTTTGTAGTTCACTGGAAGTCAGGAAAGTATACTACAAATAGATGGGCTGGAGGATCATATTATCGAAAACGCAAACGTCAGTCAGCCGTTGAGTCCTCGACGTGGCAGCATAAGCCCTCTGCCAGAAATAAGGGCTATCGTTATCACTAATCAAGTAAGTCTTTTTTTTAATTCACATATTAATGGATTGTCAATTATAAAGGTTTTCCCTATAACTTGTAGTTCGTAATATCAAATTAATGTTCCTCTTGAAAATATATTTGGTAGCCAATACACACTATGCTAAATGGAGAACGATTTATTACTGACCTCATTTGTAGTGAAAAACTACCTTATAAAAAATCAGTTCTTAGTACGATTCATGGTTTAAAATAATCTCCTTTGTAATCACAAAGTCCAAAAATAACAGCTACAGAGGTAAGCTAATGGACAAGTTGAGAGTATTCATTAGCAAGTAGTTAAAACGATACTCAGAATAGAATAATGCTGATGATCAATCATAACATGGTTCGACGGATAAAACATCGACCAAACACGAATATACATTTTCGCAAAAGCCTCATTTAATGCTGCGTAAGCAGATTCAAAGTGAAACTCAAAAGAAAAGAAACCTTTCGTATGCATTTTAGGGCTCGCAACTTGAAGTGCTGAAGTACAATAAAGAAACCGTTGTTGAGTGAAAAATACAAAGATAATTGACTTGCATGGGTGAAGATTAGAGCAATACCTGACGAAGCCTCTCTTTGGAAGTGCGTTATTTTCCCAGAGGCATAGATATTCATCAAATGTTCAGTGAATCGTAAAAAACTATGTCTGATGATTTCTATCAAAGAATACGGTTGAGATACTACATCTTGTCAAACGTTAATTTATCAATAAAAATGAGGGATACATATTAAATCCAGTATAAGGAAAGTCGTAGTCATATAAATAGTAAGGCAAAGGAAAAGCTCACATAGCTATGCTAAAAAGTCATTCTAAATGGCCTCACACCTCATAGATATTACGCGGAGATACATAACTCCATGGAAAAAAATATTATAGAACATATCAAGGTAGTCCATGATTTGATACTTGCAGACACAATAGATATCACGTTAAGCCTCGCTCCCCCGTATTCTTGAGACAACGTGGTATTAACGTTATGACGTCATGTCTGAATTTGTTTTGGGTTCCACATATATTCTACTTCTAAATTTTATTAAGAAATGCATGCTATTAAAAAAACAAGGTACGCAGGAATTTTTGTCGCACATACATATATGTAGAGTATTGAAATTTCGATCGACTACATCGGTTTTTCATTTCTTCTCCAAAGTATACGGTTAATCTGTATTTCCGATGTTGTCTCATCTTGCAGGCCCAACAATTTGATACGTTATTTTTTGAAATCTGTAATGAAAACCTTGTGCTGTGTAATGCTTTCGTAAGCAATATTTATTACCAAGGCGTTTTAAAATATAATCTCCATAACCAATTTCTGGTAGGTACTACTTTGTTCGTTTTTTCAAGTAGTGAAAATAAGACTTCATCTATACTGATAAGTCTATATATGCTTTATGTTTATTATAATCCATAATGACCAGACATTTTTCAATATCAGTTTCTCGTTGTCGATCCCTTTTCCTCTCGTTACTTGCATATTAACACATGCATGTCTTGTGTTCAATATTAGCACCTCTTGTGCGTCACGCCATTTTAGTATATAACACCCGTGTTAGATTCATCACCAGACACTATTTACTTATTTCTTTCCTTTTCTACTACCTCAAAACAATTTAATGTTCGAATAGAACGAATTGTGCCCACAAGAGTGTTTTCAATTTTATCAGTTCTTGAGTTAGTCACGTTCGTATAATAATTATATGTATATCTCGATAAAGTATTTGGTCAAACTCTATTTCGCCAACAGAGAAAATACGACGTTTGAAGAGGCCTTTCCACCACGTTTGCATTTTCGTTACAACACACTTCGAAGCCATAGGTATATCCATATCCATCCTATACACACAATTTATACATTTTTATGCCAAGTTTGTGACGCTTATTCTTCACGTAATGCTTGGAATTCAAAAATTTTTGCGCCCTCTGAAAGGCACTATCGTTTCATCAATTTATATATTTCTATGTATATTTCTTTAACAGGCTTCATAATATGTATATTTAAAAGGTTCACTGATTTTTCTACTAAAGATGTTATTTTGTAAAATCAGTGAAATTTATAATTATTTTTCCCGAGAGTCTCGTTATTGTTAAAATGAGTCATTGAGATTAGTTGTTCAAATCTATTTCTTGACATTACTTTCATTAAATTTGTTTCAAATAGAAAATATATGCTCCAGTAATTTTATCGAATCCAAATTATGATTGCAAAAAATGTTTTTATTACTCATTATTTGAGGGAATCCATTCCTTCGATTGAGATTTCTTACAAGTTGTCTTAAGATGAAGCTTTTCAAGTCCGCAAATACACTACAGAGAGAGAGAGAGAGAGAGAGAGTGAGCAATTATTTTAGAAACTTGAAGGAATTTTTTGGAATTATGGCCTGAAACGAACATTTACAAAGTTTTATTAAAATCAACAACAATTTAATCTATTAAGTATATGATTTGTAAAATTTATAAGAAACAACTTGGAGAAGTCATAGGATCCATTCAGACATATATCGTAATATTCCTCGCTAATTCCAACATCGTCACAATTAGTTTGTACTATTAACTGGATTCCAAGTGAAATCTATGTATAGACCTTTTTTGATTCAGAATTATCAGAATCGAAACCAAACGTCACAATGGCAGATTTTATCATTTCTTAAATATGATACCTCCAGAACTTTTTTTAAATTATTGACATCATATCGTTGATCAGATGTCAAAACCTCGTATCTCAAAATTATCAATTTTTCAGAAAACGCAATTTCAGGGTGCAGGTGAGTATAGAGGATCTTAAAATATGATGTTTGTTGAATACTTTTCCTTTCTGAGATAAATAATAGCCGAGAGTGGTAAAGTTAGCTTCTATATTTAATTTTTTTAATAACTTTTGCAAATATTATTTTAATTCAATGAAAATTAGGTGCTAGGGATTTTTGAGGATGAAAAATTCTAATTTATCAACGATTTTGTTGTATCTTATAGAGGGCGCTACAATCAGCTGTTAGGACACTTTTAAATCGCTACAACTTTTTTGTATCCCGGTGTATGTCAATTTGGTATACAAAATCTTTTTCTGTCTTTTTTGCCTCGAAAAAGTACACCTTATTGAAGTTGATAGAAGCAACAATTTCCGAGAAAAACCCATTCAAAGCTGATGGTACACGCAAATTATCACAGTGAATCGAAAGTTATTTTAGGTGTTAATTTTTTAATTGCAGGCCATTTGAATTAAAACTAATAGTTTTTAAGTTTTTAATCTTTCAAGTTTTATTTCCTTGTTTTTACGAATAGGAAGTAAAATAAAGCAAAACTTATTCTAATCGTCCGAATTTGATTTGAATGATTTTGCGTACCAAAATGACATATACCGGGACATAAAATTGGTAGCGATTTAAAAGTTACCTAGCAGTCGATTGTAGCGCCCTCTAAAAGATACAACGAAATCGTTGATAAATTCGAATTTCTCATCCTCAAAATCCCTAGCGCCTAATTTTCATTGAATTAAAATAATATTTGCAAAAGTTATTAAAAAAAATTAAATATAAAAGCTAACTTTACCACTCTGTACCTCGGCTATTATTAATTTTAGAAAGAAAAAGTATTCAAAAAATCATCATATTTTAAGATCCTCTATACTCACCTGCACCCTCAAATTGCGTTTTCTGAAAAATTGATAATTTTGAGATACGAGGTTTTGATATCGGATCGACTACATATATGTCACATGAATATTCGCAGTGCTGCTACGTTCTACTTGTTCATTTATAACATTCTGAGCTTTTTGGCATTTTTTTGGTCTTCTTTACTGGTTGTTGCACTGGTTGGCTGTACGATTTTTTTTTAATTAGTCTTCGCTTATTGTGTGCTCGTCAGAAAAATAATTGGTTTAAAATGAATCCACATCTTTATGAAACAAATTTTTTTCCCTATAATTTTTAAAGTTGTTTTTGTGTTTCTTGAAAAAATCCATCTTTATAAAATTTCAATGCGCCCGACACACAGAGTAAATGATCAGCCACTCAGCATGCATGTGTACGGTGCAACACACCGGCAAACAAGCAGGAATTGACACGTTAATTGAGGCTTAACATTAGTGTCACGCAGTCAAAATCAAATTTGTGTCTATTTCGGAGCGCAAGACATCAATAGAATACCTTATTGTTTGGATAATCTAAATAAAAAAGATAAATATAAAGTATGAAAACCAGAAAATACAATAATTTGAATACCTACTTGGAAAATTTTTTTTTTAAAAGCTGGAATAGAAATATCACGTTCAATCTGTGGTAGAGTTCGAAGCCGAGTTTTTCTACCGAATTGCCACTGGAGGTGAAATCGGGGTTCATATTTGTGTAGTCCAGGTAGTAAATTGCAATGAGTTTAAAGTAAGCATTCTAGGTTTCCAGGTAGAGTTCTTTGATACAGTCGTGGTATCATCTTTATTTATCATTCCCTTGGATAAGGGAAAAACTTTCATAAGAGGACATTATTCAGTATTATTTATTAACAAAGTTGGGCGCAAAAATACTTGAAAAAAAAAATATGGATAGATGATTTTTAAAAGGATTTTGTTTTTGCAAAACAAAACGCCAGCGGCAAGTCGATTATTACCATGACGTTTTGTATTACGTTTTTTATATTAATACTTTTGGTAATGTCCAAAAGTAGATTTTACTTACCATTTTCACCTTGTGATATTGTTAATAGTATTCCGTTTAAACATTACATTCAATAGATTGTATATTTTTTTAACAAATATCAATATTTATCTTACAAATATAAATAATGATTAGCAATGGAATCTCTGCCAACCCTATATCACCTAAATAATGGGATCCATTGTGATATGTAACATTTAGTCTTTATGGACGAACAAATCAATAGACCTAGATCCAGATATTCACCTTAATATAAATAAAAAAATTTAACTATCCAATAACAAATAGAAATACAATCAAGGATATTATAGGTTTACTAAAAAAGACGAGACATTTTTGAAGTCATTATAATTCAAATAAGTTTATGGATCAATTATTTTATCGTTTTCGTTTCCACATAACTACTACTAAACTGTTTCCCATTTTTCAGAGACGTAACAACACATTCGTAAATTCCTGTGATGACGATAGCAGTAGAGCGTCAACTCCCAACGAGATGACGCCTAGTTTACCGCCCAAAAACTACATTCATTACGTGGCATCAAGAGGCGTCCAAACACCCCACGAAACATCCGATTTGTGTGTATCGTGTGGTTGTCCACGCGAGGGCCAACAACTTTCACTGACGATCACAGAACATCAACAAGACGACGAATAATAAAGGGCAAATTTCAACGACAAAACAAAATTTCAACAGTTGATTTTATTTATTTTCATTTTCTTTGTATTAATAACGGTTGTACTTAAACATTTAATGTTTGAACTGACATGTGAAATTTTGCATTGATGTGTCAGGTATACAATGTGCAAAAAAAGGTGTTGCCAGTTACACACAAAGTCCAAAATTTATTTTAAAATTCACAATTTATGAAATACTTAATGTAAACCAATAATATAATTCCAAATTTTACATATTTAGACTAAATAGTGGCATCAAACTTATTTTGTACTGATCGTAAGTATATATAACACTACATATAACGATCAATTTGACTGCAAATATTTTTGTTACCTTTCAAACAGCACAAGATTTCTAAATTACACGAAGGAAATTTAATAAAAACTTTAAAAACGTCACATCATTAGACATTCTGGTGCCGTTTGGATTCTTGTACTTTAAGCAAAATGGTTTTTTTGTCCAAGCAAACGTATGTTTTTTGACTGCCTTCTCCCTTAATTTGTGATATAGTTTAATATTATTATTGTCCCGTTTGTACATATACATTTTGGGGATTCATAAAGAAGTTCTAAATCAAAACGCAGTACTTATTTGATAAAACATACATAAATTATAAGAAAATAAAGACTATTATTATTATCATCACAACAATCTTGTTCTTTTTCGGCTTCAATACCGTCTCCTGTGGCTCCTTTCCATTAGTTTCCAATACCATTGGCAATATTCAAGATGCTTACATAAACATAATTTTTTTGTGTTCGAAATAAAAATTAATTACAATTTTAAATAGGCAATTCAACCCTTTGACCAAAACCATATGATTCCCCATGTTTTTAAATATCGATTAATATCCAAAGTCAAACTTTAAATTTCAGTCGAATACTGTGTTTTGATTTGGTACTCCTCAAATATCTAGTGGTGCTTAAAAATTAACTAATTGTAAGTTATTGTTATATGTATAAATAAAATTTGGTAAACTATTAGTTTTACAATGACGAACATTCTTTGCGCATCATAATTGAAGGTCTTCATGTAAACTGTTTTTTTTTTCTTTCGGTATTTTAAAAATGTTGTCTATTGTAGAGATTGGATACAGTCATTTTGCATTTTCTCAGCAATTATAATAAGCTTATTTTCAATTATTTTTCAATTTAAAGCCCAACAAAAAACTTTGTTACTGACCGTTGTTTGCGATGTAAACTTCCTATAGCTATTTTTACTGCCAAGTTTGATATGTACTGATTCTGAAAAACATTATTTAGTAATATCTAGTGGAAATTTGTTAAATTCATGTTCTATGTAGGTACCCGAAAGAGGCATGTTAAAAATCGAAATTTTGTTATAAAAAATAGACATCTGATTAAAAAATGTTCGACTTACTGAACTTTATAAACGCGATTTTTTTCGTTACGATTCATGAAATTTATGTTTTCCGGTAATATTTTCGATATTTATGTGTATAAAAAAATCAGAGTGAAAACCGGAGCGTACTCCCATCGAGTTATTGCATGGAGACCCTCAATTTTTAGATGGCATATAGAATATTATCTTAATTAATTAAGAAAATTGTCAAAAAATAGTCAACTAAATTTAAAATACTTTGATAAATAGCAAATATCTAATGTTTAATACTAAATAAAATAGTTATATACAAAGTGAATCCTAAGTAGCGAAACACTGACCAGCAGCAAATAATTTTTTGTAAAATAATGCTATTTTGCACTTTTTTTAATAACTTTGACAAGATAGATCAGTGAAAATTCGTGGTTAGAGGTATTTACATGAGAAATTTAAATAAATTGCTAATTTGGCTTTTACCCATACAGACTGTTATCTAGGGTGTTTCAAATAAGTTTAGCGACCTGTAAATTTTTGGCTCTCCGTTTTCTTTTCATTTAAAATTTATGTTTACTTATACTAGAGGAGAGAAATCTTTTTATATTTTTATTACATTTTTTCCTTTTTGAAATAAAACCTTGTAATTAGGTACTTTCTATTCTTCCACGTGTTACTAAAATTTCTCAACACATCATCTATGGCATACTTGCCATAGGTGTGATTGGTCTATGCTTTTTAAATTAAAAAAATAAACTATAAATTGTACTAGGAGTCACTGATTTCGAGATATTTACATTTGAAATTCCCGATGGTCCGAGCTCATGTTATTTACGTACTTAATTGAATTCTAGAAGCATGTATCAACACTTTTTTAATTTTTGAAGCTTTTGATCTACATAAAGCCTACGTACCAGAGATAGAAATATTCCTGTATTTTCCAAATATTCCAATATTGTGCAGTCAATTTTCAATGGTTTATGCTTTCAAGTTATTAAATAAAAAAACGTTAACACCTTTATATCTCTGTTATTGTTAACTTTTGACATAACATCAATTTAGCTTAATCGCATTATTTTTACATAAACAATTCGTGTCATTACTTAAAATTCACTCTGTATAGGTTAACCAAGGATATTCTTTAAACAATTTTTCCAGTAGTTTCAACAATTAAATGCAATAACAAATAAAAACTTGTATGAATATTTTAACATATTTTAACAGAAACGGATGATGGAATAATAAATAAAAAAATAAAGAGGAATTGTATGAGAGCTTTAAATAGTTTTAAATTGTGATTGTTTTTCTTTTCTGCAAAAGTTTTAAGTATGTTTGCTCATGAAAAGCGACTCTGTTCTTCCAAAATGTTAGGTCGAAATGTGCCTTGATTTTTTCGAATTGAGAAAATGAAACTGGTTGCCTTTTCGTCCGAAAAAATTCTGTTTATTTATTCCAGGTATGTTGTAGAATAATACATCAGATGTAAGGCTAATACAGTAAGATAATTGTTTATTGAACGACTGAGTAAAATAAAAACTAGGTTTTGAATTAATCTTTTTTTTACCTTGAAGTCCCAAAAAGGTACATGATACAAATTGATAGTAGCAAGACACTGTTAAGACATGTTTCAATAGTACACAAAAATTTTAAAATATTTGTAATAAAATTTGGAAGGATTTTTCAACACAACGTATACAGCGTGTTTTTTAATAAATGTCCAATATCTTACAGAGTAATTTTTTAAGTAGTTTTAAGATAAAAAGTTTTTACAAATATGTGGTCAAAAACGTTTCGTTTCAAAGATACAGAGTATTAAAAGGTTAATACGCACTTGGAACTTCTGAGGGAATAGTGCTTGCACTCCATGGATATATCATATTGCGGATAAGAATTTTTCTTGCCAGAATGTGGAACATATTTCGCGTTAATGCTTAAAGCTTCACTACATAGTAAAAATGAACAAAAAATAATTTAGTCTGATGATTGTGTTTTGGTAAATAGTTCTAAAATAGTGACAGATACGGAAAATAAAAAAATAACAAAAATTATCCAGAAAATGTACGAATTTCAAAAATAAAAAAGATCAGAGCCATCGTAAATAAAATCAAGTAGATCAGAGAGACCATGTGCTTTGAAAAGACGCAAACCTTCTACAAAATTTCAATTCGTAATGATATTTTCTTGTAAGATGTTAAATTATGGAACTTGTACAAAATTTTAAAAATTTGTTTGTAAAAATTCCAATATTTTAAAGAAAAAAACTAGTTTTGAACACCCCGTATCTTCGACATGAAACGTTTTTGACCACATATTTATAAGACATTTCTGTTTTAAAACTACTTGAAAATCACCCTGTACAATATTAGACACTTGTTAACAAAAATCCTGTATAAAGATATACATATAGAGAAACGTAACTAGTACGTTTAAGCTATAGTATTACACCAGAAAAAAATTTACAAAATTTAAAAAAAAATTAACAACAAATGAAACAATGTTTTGTAAGAGAACTGCTTTTTATGAATAATCAAATTACTTCTTAGACTTTTTAATCAATTAAATAAAACACATTAATAAGAACATCTCATGTAGGCACCTTAAAAAGAATAATTCAATAATGCTTTATTTTCATTTGCATTTTCTGAAAACTACAAATTCTCTTTAAGTTTTAGAGATTCGAGATTTTGATTCTTAAGCCACGATATACTTGAAGGCGTCCTGTTTTTAGAGTCCCATTACTTATGCTAACGGTAAACTGTGAATATGTATTGTAAAGCGACACCTTAAAAATTGTACAGTATCCAATTTTTTAAATCTAAATTGAGGTTCATCTATTTAAGGAAATATTACTAGGTATAAACGGTTATAGTAATTCACTGTCATTGACAATAATAGCCCAACAATTAAAGTATTTCAAATAAAAAAAATTTAGTGACATATACGATAAAAGCAGAGCAATAAATATTGCAATAATTTATTGTACAAAAAAACTAACTTTGAAATATGTTCTTGATCAAATATTGCTTATTTGGGAAATATTTCTGTATGTATGCGCCGTTCTATTTCCACACAGCTGGAAAATAGAATCTACAACTCAAATCTTATTGTGTTGGATCCATTTTTGCATAAGTGTAAATTACAAAATTTTATCATGAAGAATGCTTTGGATGATTGTCCTGTTGGAAAATAAAATGGAGTGTCATTTCCTACTCTGCATAGGATAGCTCAGTGCTCGCTGTTATATGTATTTCTATAAATAAAACAGTCCATATCTTCAATAAAATACAGAGTATCCTTAAAGGTTTTGACTAAACTTCACCAATGCAACCTACGAACCCAAAGGATAAAAAAAGTTTCTATAAACATAGGTTCGCAACGTCTTCGTTTAAGAGATACAAGGTGTTGAAATTTAATTTTCATTGGGTTTTTCTTTTAATATTTACGGACAAAGATGTAATAATCGGATTAAATTTGGCATACAGAGGTTTTTTATACCGCAAAATCCAAATATTGTCTTAGTTTTTTTATTAAGCCTAGAGGGCGCCACATACAGGGTTCCATCATGTTTGAATTGGCCCTAACTTTTTTGCCCAACTCCATATGTCGCTTTCGACTGGAAAAATCTTGTCTCCCATCTTTTCTGCTTAAAAAAGATATACCATATCGATGTCACTCGAAGCAACGGTTTCCTGTAAAAACGCATCTAAAGCTGATGATGCATGTAAATTATGTATTAGAGTGAATGAAAACCCTGTATCTCTTAAACGAAGACGTTGCAACCTACGTTTATAGGAATTTTTATGTCCTTTGGTTTTATAGATCACATTGATGTAGTTTAAAGGCCAAGACCTTTAAGGACACCCCGTATAGAAGATTAGCTCTATTCCACGAAATCAGGAGAAAAATTCGCTATCCTTTTTTATGTTTAATTGTGTGTAAATAGAACCATTTTCCAATTCTTCACAGACCATCAGGTTAAGTGATAATGTGCAAATGCTAACTTAGCGAGTATATTTCTTTTTGAAGTAATTCGGAATTCGATTTGGCCAAACGCTTATTGAACAGCTTTAGCTTAACCAATTTTCTCTGAATTGCTCTTGGATTAATAGTAAGTTCTGGAATTTCGGCTTTAAATCAAGCTGCAAACTTTCAAGAGCCGTTTTGCAAAATTCGTTTCATGCACCTGGTTAAATATATATAGTTTTTTTGGTGGGTTTTAAATTTCGGTAAATTTCCTAAGTATCCTTCTTCAATGTATGCTTCAGTGTTGGGTAGTAGTTAACTACAATTAAAACTATTCGTTTAAAAATTACCTAACTACAACTTTCAACTGCACTGTTGATGGTTAAAAGTTTGAAAAAGTGATTTGTAACTGAAAACTAAATCTTGAGTAGTTGTAAATTATAACTACAACTACAATTGCTAGTTGTAGTTATCAACTGTAACAACTTTTTTTCAACTACTAGTTGTAGTTTAGAATTTAAAGTATAACTATTGTAGTTGCCAAAGAGTGTAGTTTTGGCCACCAACTACAAACTACTTTGTGTAGTTGTAATTGCAACTACATTCCAACTACAATAGCTACAGTTTTGTAACTGTAGTTGTAACTACATTTTGCTCAACACTTATATTTAACATATTCTCTTTACACTATATCTGTGCACACACTATTCTACTGTAAATACAATACAAAATAAACTAGAAATAATGGCCTACTTTTTATCTTCCGCAAAACCGTTAACTACTCTCTCTTTCAATATTTTTTTTATCTACGTATTATTATTTATTACAAATGGAGTAAATGTTTTTTAGGTAGTGCAGTTTTTGACAAAGAATAGAAAACGGTAGTTTTGTTTGCCGCAGTATATCGGGAACTTCTTGACATTTTTCATTCTTTTTGATTTCTCAAATTAACATATTAGACGAAGAAACGTAATTTATTAAAAAATAATGTTGCAGTAATTAACATATTTTCACTTTTCTACCGTATTGCTATATGTACATTATCCAATCGTCTAAGTAATAGAACTTCAACTTATGGCCATATGCCAGTAATGTAATTCTGGACCAAGAGAAGTCGATTTAGTCCCACTCACCTGATTACTAAAGTTAATAATAAGAACAAAAACACATGATGTTGAGTGCTTTTTTATAAATGCCTGTTAAATAAAATAATACAATTTCATTAAATTTGGTGCATGGATTTTTCCGCGTACGCAAACCACATAAGATTATACAGGGTGTTTTAGATTTGAATGCACAAACTTTCACAGCGTATTCGGCAGTTAAAAGTATGAAAAAAGTGAATATGACTATGGGTCAAAAAACACTTTGCTTTCGAGATATGTGCAGGGTGTTGAAAAT
>JABRWK010000074.1:366659-380333 GCA_013372445.1 Hypothenemus hampei
TTATTTAATTTCTATAGAAACTATCTCCTTAGAGATAACAATCTATTTATGTCTATCTTCTATATTACTAAGTATATGTTGTCTAAGTTATTCCCAGTGGATTTTCTTAGTTATTGGTGGGTTTTGCAAGCTCGAACGGTTTTGTCCTGTTGAGTCGTCTAAATGTGTACCGAGACATCCTAAGTCTGTATGCTTCTTCATTAGTGTGTTGTTTTAATCGGTTTTCGTGTGCAACTGCATGTTTTTGTATGATATCCGTTACCATCTCAACACCGAGGTCGCGGTGAAGATCCGTTGCTCGGATATACTTAGGCGCATTGACAATGTTACGCAGTATTTTATTTTGGAAGGCCTGGATTTTGTTGATGTGGTTCTTCTTAGTGCAGCCCCATACCTGGACTCCATACGTCCACACTGGCCGTACTACCTGTTTATACAGGAGTATCTTATTGTATGCTGAGAGCTCCGAATGTCTTCCGATGAGCCAGTACATTTTTCTGTATTTGATGTTAAGTTCTTCGACTTTTTTTTTAACATGTTCGTTCCATCGGAGCTTGGTATCAAGAGTCATTCCAAGATATTTTGCAGTATTGGCGGGTTTTATGTGTATTCCATTTATGTTGACTGTTTTTTCTGGGATTCTTTTGTTTGTGAAATTTATGTATGTAGATTTAGTTTCGTTTAGTTTAATTCTCCATTTTTTGGTCCAAGCGATGACCCTATTTATGGATTGTTGGAGTCTTCCTGTCGATTCTTCAGCCGTGTTCCCAACCGCCAATAGGGCTGTGTCGTCCGCGAAAGTTGCTACCGTCGTATTGAACGTTTGTGGCATGTCATTAATGTAGAGCAGGTAGAGGTGTTCAATAAACGTTAATGTAAATTTAACCAACAATTAAGGACGAGATTTCCAAGAGAAAAGTTCCTTACAACATATATCGAAAACCTAATGCAAAAAAAAACAAATTAATTTTTAATTCTTGGATATTTGAGGTTCTTTTTTTTATAACTACTCGATAAATTGAAAATCTAATTACACCTCTAAATGCAGTTTTGAAATACCTTTAAAATGAGGTAGGTATAACTCACTACCCCTTTCCATTTAAGATTTTTAGGATTGTAGTCTCCAAGGGCAAGGGGTAAAAAATAGGAAGTCACTTTTTATACGAAAAGTTGTCACCCTCGATATCATATTTGACGTATTTCAGCGATTAAAAAAAATGCTCAGTTTTCGAGAAAATGAGGGTGGGAAGTTTTGAAATGATGGCGTTGTATGTGTAACACCCACAATTTCTCCAACAAACTTTAGTAACGTATATGTTTTTAAAAGAAGTCGACTTCTTGAACAAGTGTAGTAAATATCCTACAGAAATCGAAATAAAAATTATTAATATTACAAAAACCAAATAAAAATATTAAAAATTGTTATGTCATTGACTATGCTAACGTAAATAATCTATAAATTAACTATTAGCGCTCATTTTTATATTTATAATTATAATACAGCCTAGTGTATATTTTATTTTTATCCTGATTAACTGAATTGTAATAATTGAAAAATGGGATTTTGAATAAATCACAGTGAAAAATTCATCGAGGGCAGCAGGAGATGGAATATCTGAAATAATGCCATAAAATGGTAGAATGTTTATTGTAGAATGTTCACAGAGCAATTAAAAAAAACATTAAAAAATACCCACATTATTTAAAATACGTTCTGTTTTAATTATAATGTCCTACATTTTTATACGCTTTTTCCTCCCTGGAATATTTTCCGCTGATCTTTATATATACACTGCCCGTCAAAAGTTAGGATATCGCAAAATAACATGGTTTTCAAGACGTAACAGAAAAAATGGCTACCATAATTTGTCAGCTATACTATTTTATGGATTTTTAAGGATACAATGCTAACTAATTTTTAGAAACAAAGTTGAAGTAAAATAGCAACTTGGAGAAATAAAATGAATTATTATTAATTTATTTATTTATTTATTTTTTAATATGTATGGATTCAAAGAGCAAACACTGTTCTTTAAATTGAGCATATGACGAAAAAATGGATGAAAAGAGTGTGGGTGATAAAGTATAAATTGAATTATGTGACAAAAATAATATTTACCATCGTATGTTACTAACTTAGTAGTATCCTTTACTTTTGACGAGCAGTGTATTTTGATGTGCTGAATCAACATTTAATAATGACAAAAGTGAAATTATTTTAATTTGGATATTAGGAAAACCGTAATAAAAGAATGACTGAAAATCTACTATACATATTTTGGGACGCAATATGTTGCTAAAACTTATTTTATCTGAAAATCGACGAACAGGATTAATCGAACATGGAGAAAGATTTCACCAACTCTTTGCGTTAATCCATAAAAAGTAATGGAAAATGAAACAAAAGCATGATAGCCGACTATTGTTGAAGTCTCCTAAGAGGAAATCCTAGTTGTGATTTTGTATCTGTATATTTTAAGAATGAACTAGTCTCTCATTTCGCCAAAAAACAAAAGATTATGATTTTTACTGGCATCGGAGTTATTTAAATTTAAAATTTGAAAATTACAGAGATGACCAATTTAATTTTTTAAATGGTACCATATCATCATTGGAAATGCAAAATGGGCTATGTGAGTTTTATATTTAGTAACATAGAGTTTTTTTTAAATTATGCGCATAATTGTGCTATCAATTGAACCAGTAATCTTGTATATTGCCAACAAAAATAATATCGTATGTCTATACAGTCAAGAGATAAAGCACTCTGTATAGCCGTAAAATTATTTCTTAATAAAATGCGTTATAAATGTATAATTGTTTAACTCGCCATTACTATCGATATTTGAATAATGCGAAGACTATCGTGTTAGATGTTGAAATAAAATACATAAAATAGATTGGGAAAAGGGTTTTATAGGACAATTGATTACATGAAAATAAAAAAAATGTACCATGTATTTATGATGATTATAACATTATAAGGGTATGGTAAAACAAAGGTAAGTTTGGTAAAGCGTAATCAGTTCTTGCTTGGTTCTGTTGGCATAGGCACACATTTCGATTTTAATTGCTTAGATTCGATAAATTTAACTTTAGCATCGATAAATGGCTGAAAGAAATGAAATGATTTTTTATCAGAATATGAATTATCGTTGGCGGGTACTACATCTAAAATTATCCTCTGATACCAACTAAACAACCACCTCCACTAAAGTTTTTGTAGCAACACATATGCAAGTAAGTCGTTTAACCCTTTCGAACCGGCGAGCTAGCGATGATAATTTGGCCCACAGCCGGGGTTTTTGATATTTAAAAAAAATTTTTTAAGTCAATTTTAATATTGGCCGGAATACGACGTTAATCGGTCAAGAAGAAAAAAAATTTTGAACTTGAATTTATTTATATGCCTACTCGACATTTAGCTGTGAGTCAATTTTTCTTGCGTCGTATATACTCGACATTCGGTTCGAAAGGGTCAAGCATATCCAGGGGTATATCACATTAATATTAGTAACCTGGAAAATATTGGAAAGAAAAACATTTGTTAGATTTTAGCTAACATCGATAGTGATCGTAGGTTAAATACAATGGATAGGATAAAAAATATATACATATAAATAAAAAATAAGGGACTTAGAAGACAATTACTAGAGTGTGCTTTAATAAGAATGATACTTAAAAAAAAGTTGATTTTGATATTTGAACTTTTATAATCAAATTCCTATAATATTTACGCGTAATATATTTTGATAATACACATATGTATATCAAAGTCATCGATTCGATCATAAATCGAAAAAACTTTTAAAAAACGCAAGAAAGAGGTATCATATGAAAGTTCAATTTATTTAATTTGTCGTGCATTACATAACACTTATGGTATAATTGAGCGCGTGAGGCAGCAATTTCTTAAATTATTTGAAAGTTAAAAAAATGCTCATTCTCAGGTAAATTTTCAATTCATTGTGCCTGTGGAAAACAGTATGTCTGAAATTGAAAATAGTCTGTTCATTGAAGTTTCCATTTTTTGGATCTGTCAGCATCTACAGGGCGTTCTATGAGGAGAAGAAAATACTTGAGCAGATGTTATACAGGTCATTTCCAATAAAAAAAAGTCATATAAAAGGGGTCCGATCTTCAACTGTTTTAGAGATATTCAGTTATTATTATTTTCTTAATTTTTAACAACATTATTGCACATTTATCAAAATTGCGATTTTTACATTCCATATAGCACAAAAAGAGAAATACCATGTGAAAGATCATAAAATTTGATAGTAGGTAGTCCTTACAGAGTGCTTTGATATTCTTTAAAATCGCGAATAGTTCTTTTTTCTTAATTGTTGTTGATGTTTTTCTTACTGTATGTCAATAAGTTTTAACTTGAAAATCGGGCTATATGATTTTTTTTATCGGAAATGAGCTGGATAATCATTTTATTAAATATCTTCCTCTCGTCATAGAACACCCTCTATAATTAGTTTAAAACATGGAATTTCGCGTATATTTTGACTAAAATAACGATGAACATTTATTGACGTCACCAATATAATCTTTATAGTGAATCAATGTGTATATAGACTCACGTAGTCTTCGTGGATCACGTTTCCTACTGTTTTTCATCTTTTTTGTGCGCTACAAAATCACGGGTAATTGAAAGCCTTTTCCCACCTTCCTGAATTTCTACTCTCTGTAAAATTTGCCATGATCATATTTTTCCGCTATCTAAAAAACAATTACTGTTGCCTCGCAGCAGTTTCAGCGTATTTATTCATATTGAAGCGAATCTAAAAGATTAAGAATGGTTCCTTCTTTTCCCCCAAAGTCTGCTTAAATCTTGACGTCTTTTTTAAAGTATCTGAAATAAAAGTCCTTTTCATATTTGATATACTCACTTCAAATGTTTAAACAGAAAGACACCAATGTTTAAATACATAAATACCGAGGTACCGTAGGTGGGTCCCAGTATGCGGAAGAGTTTAAGTAAAAATGTATTTGAATTTTCATGTAAAAAACCCAGTGAATAATTTTCATTGGGTCATATTGTTGTTTGTAAATTGTATAAAGTATAACTAAAAAAAAAACTTTAACGTTCCGTATTTCTTAATCTATCAACATTTAGATGAGGTGTTCTCCAGTATTGGGTATTGGAACATTCGTGAACCGGACATATTTCTCCAGTTCAAGAATGTTCCGTTTTTAAGGAATCACCCTATATTTGTTGAAAATACAGTTACTTCAATAATTTCAAGTTTGCAAACAATTTTTACCAAATAAATCAGTTTGTAAGACCTTTATCTTTATACGAGTAAAGTTAAAGCAATTAAAAGTAGTATTTGGATTTTATTTAAATACACAAATTACAAAAACAATATCCTAACACTGGTCATGGTTAGATTTGAGCGTTTTTGGATTATTCTTGGAAATAGTTCTCGGGTCTTCATAGAAGCCACAAGACAAATTATGCTTTGGCCGTCTGATTAACATTTGGCAACATTGTCGTACTAATGACAGTCGTGCTTTTTGCATATGGCGATGTCCCGACGCTGGTAACCTGTAAAATACAATATAGTGATATAAGCAATAACTAAACTGAACCACACTTGTGCACGTTTTACGGATTTCATTGTAACTGGTGTAAAGAAAAGCAAATATTTTTTCACATTAAATTCTCTCACGGTACTGAAACCTTAATTTCTCTTTCCGACCGCATGTCATTAACACTCGTGCTGTTTTACCTTCGAGTGTCCTCCCAGCGTCTGTACTGGAGCCGTGTATGGTACTAAGTCCATAAGTCCAAATAAGGGATGTCGAGAGGTCGGCTTTGGGGTGGTAGAAGTCGTGGTTTGCAAATCGTTTACTAAAAACAACATTTACTAACTAAACTTGACTTAAATTCAAACTCACTTATATGTGGCCATTCGCTGTAAATAACTTTCATAGTTCCTTTGGCATCTTGATTGCCTGAAGGGGGTTCTACTCGTATATTAATTCTAGTCATCTTAATTTCGTTATTTATTTTTCCATTACGAACTTTTGGCGCCATACTGAAACCTCGTGTGGGTGTTTTAGTCGGCTTAATTTTTACATAACTCTGAGGAGTCACCACATACACCTTCTCGAAGGTAGAGTTCTTCAGAGTAACTTTGTGATCATCCCATGAAGGCAATATTGTCGTTGCTTCACTTTCAGATTCCACTAAGTTTTCTGCTATAAATGCTTCTTTATTATTACTTCCTGAGGCTTCGTAATGATCAACTTCCGTAGACTTTGACATGGTATTAAAATATTCTGGGGGTATATTTTTCACTTGAAGAAATCTGGTTCCCTTGGAGTAGACTTGTTGTGTCCAATCGTCGATATTCTTTTGCAACGACGCTTCCAAGTTTTGAGGTACTACGAAAACGCTTTTCTTCGTGCTCATTTCAAAGCCCTTAGCGGCTTCGTGTTTGTCTTCAGCAAACCGAATGTCATCTACTAGGCGAGTCCATAGATCACTAGACTGTGTGGTTACTGGAGGAGGTATGAATACAGGAGCTAATGTCGTATATTCTTTATTATAAACTGCTTTTGAAAGTTGATGGTAATAAGGCACTATTATTTGCAACTTTTTTGGAGATGTTGTTCTGACACCATCTAAAGGTTTGGGTGGAGTCATCACAACTGGTACTTCAGCTGACGCAGGAATTTTGTGAATATTGACAATCTGCGATTTGGGATCTTCAATAATGTGGTGCTCTGCAATGAGTTTCTGAATAAGCTGATCAGTTATATCAAGAACTCCATCTTGGGACTCTAAAAACTTATCGTTTGGTCTTTTGTCAAGGTTCACTGCCTCTGGATATGTAGTAACATTCAAATCAGTAGCACTTGTGAATGAGTCTTCAACAACAATTGGCTTATCACTAAGTTTCTCTTCTCCTTCCCGTTCTTTAATATTTAAATCTAATATGGGTGACTGTACTAGGTTTACTGGATGTTCAATAGATGCTGTATAGTCTGCTATTCTTAGACTGGGCACTACTTGAACATCAGTCAATAGGCCTTGTTTTATTAAACTTTCTAATCCCTCATTTCCATCACCGCTTGCTGAAGGTAGAGGATCCAAATAATTACTGGTTATAGGTTTTCCATAACTGTCGCTAGGACGCGCTGATGGCAAATAGTTATTTTCTAATGGTAGATTTGCTGGAGGTTGCATGTTTTGGAACAATCCCCCATGACGTAATGGTGGAGGTGGCAACATAAAGTCTACTAATTGGCCAGCTTGTGGGTAAGTGAAAGGTTTTTGAGGTGCTCCATATTGATCAATTGGAGGTTGCTGAACGTGTCCGCCGACGTGACGGTTGGAAGATGGAGGGAAGTTCAAACTCCGTCCAACGATGGGAGTCCAAGGAACACTATTACATTCGTAACAACTCCTTGGGGAAACTTTAAAAGAATTGAAGGAATGCAAATGGTTTTCATATAGAGATGATTTTTGAAGGCCGTGTAAACTACGCCACGTGGTTAAAATAATCGCCAACCAAAAGAAGGATACCTGAAAAAGTAATAAATTTTGCAGCTGGTGCATCTTCTTCGTTTGTGATCTTGACCTAGACTTCTTCGCTTCCTCAGAAGAAAGTCATTTAAATGCGCCACTGGCGAATATTACTTTGTGATGACCTCTTTAATGTACTCGCCACGTGACCCTTCTTTTCTTGTCGAGGAAGCGTTGAAAAATAAGAAGAAGATCGTGACGTGTAAGAGCGTGAGAAAACGTTAAGTTTAAACGAAGAATAATAAACACGACTATTATGATGGTTTAATTCGGAAAGTGAAATTAGTGAGAAATTCCCGAGAGGGAAATGCCTTGTTGGACAGTCCTATAACTATTCTTCTTTCCGCTTCAATATGGTTAACTATTTCTAACATAACGCCTTATTTGCAAGAGGAAATTGCAATAAAACTGAAAATATCCGGCATTTATAATGAAAAAGTAAAAGTTGTTGGGTAATCAAATGACCATTCAATTTTCCTTACTTTATATCCATTTTGACATTTAAATGTTGATGTGGAGTAGTTATGTATAGAGAAAAATAATTTATTTCATTTAAGAATTAAAACGAAATTCTTTGATTAATACCGTAAAATTTGTCCTGTATAATATGTATAGTTGACCATAAAAATGTACCGCAATTTGGTTGGTTATTAATCCAATTACTAACTAGGCGTAATAACGTAAACACTTCGTATTACGATCTAAAAATTTCACGCGGTCAGCTGAAAAATTAATTAGTAATTAATATGATATACAGGGTGTACCCCTTTAAGCAATTATATCTAGAAATCTCAACAAAATGTGCCGTTTTCTTTATATTAAACCCAAACACGTTTCGAGTTTCTTCTTCTTTTTTGCACCTACATCAGGTATTCAATTGCGAAAACCTCAATAAAGTAGGCTCTGATAGTGATTTCACCTAAAGTGTAATTTGAATAATTTTGGAAAAGGTTTCACTTCTAGTGAAATTACATATAGAAGTAGGCTAAGACTGTGACAGTTGTCAGACCCATCTGTCAATACCATTCAACTGTTTTAATAATACAGCGACCTGGTTTATTAGCAAAGAATGGTGATGAAAAATTCATTTAAATCAAACTTACTCTGAAGCGATGTGGCAGCATTTTGTTTCCGGGCGCCTCCTTCTATCGCTCCGGCATTATTATTTATTAATAAGTTATTGTAGTACAATGTGTGAGAATCGGCCTGAACTTTAACCTGAAAAATTAATAACTTCACATTAACAAATTAAGCTCAACAATCTAATATCTTTAGTTTATAGTTAAATAGTCAAAAAAAGTATACAGGCCAAAAAATTATAAATTACCTTGTCTATGAAGAAGTTCACTAGGTTATATTAACAACACAATAACCTTCAACTTTGCACTTGAGTGAAAGGCGCACACCTGAAAATCTTCGCCGCCGAATGCCGCCTCCGAGAAGAACAACAAGAATAATAAAAAACAATACTTGCGGGAAAACTATTTATGGTACTTCTAGTCGTCGAAGCCGGCCTACAGGTCTTCTTCACGTTCGCGCGTGTCTTTGAAATTCCTCGACGCATATACTCGAAGATGTACCGCACATTTGGTTAATGTGGAAAATTGTAGTCTATGGTTTTTATATTCTTAAGGGTGGGAGGTCGATGATGGTACTGATGATCATATATAGGTAGACAAACGATTGAGAAGGGATATTTCAGACATTTTTATGGTAATTTATTGGAAAAGGTACCTGCATGACAAACTAGGAAAATCCACTTTTCATTGCGGTATGCGGAAAATAACAATTAATGAAGGACCATTTCTATGTATCGTCATGAAAATAACAAATAATACCTCTTACGTTAGAAATTTTATTTTAAAAAAAAAACATTCAGCATACAATATAGGGTATGTAGGTAAGCTATTTGTCAAAACGACAATTTCTAAGGAAATAGAACAATTTTGGCTTTTTGGCCCTATTACCACCTTTTGCAATCAAGTTTCCTTTTTAAAAGAGGAAAATTAAAAAAAAACAATATATAAAAAAGTCTAAAAACTTATTACAATTTAAAATCTCAATAAGACGAACCTTCTATTTAAAATGATGCTGATAGCTATAAGTGAACGCATAAAAAATATTTGGAAGTGTTAATGAAAACGCAAAGTATTTGTAGATTTATACATTGAGTACATATTTGGCATGTTATCTAATAGCCTTCGCTTGAGAAGAGAATTTTGAGAATTGAGATCTCAAATTGTTTTTAGAAAGTTGAAATTACTATTGCTTTATGGATTTTTTCGTATGATTTCAAGTGAGTTGCTGATTAACTTAATTCCAATACACAGGAAAAAGGATGATACTTGTCGTAATTATTGTAACGCAAACAAAAATTATTTGAATAATCTTTCTCGTATCACCTGTAAGAGTTTCATTGAAGTGGTGCATTAAATTTTTATGAAAGAGAATTAATGGAAAACCGAAATAAATAATTTAAAAAAAATAATAATAATTTCGTAAATTATTATTAATTAAAAAAATAATTAATTTAAAAAATGAAAAAATGTTTTTAATGTAAAAATGACAATGATTGCTTCTGACTAGTATAAAATCTATCTCAGTAAATAAACTAATAAACAAATAGTCGGCATTCAATTCCATATGGTAGTGATTTAATAAACTGTTTTTGTATTAGGCCACCTACAATGGTAATAGTTAAATCATCAAATTACCGTCAGGAGCAATAAACAATCTATGTTTTGAGAAACGGTTTAAAATAAGTAAAGCTTGAAGTATTACCAGCTTCAGTTTACTGAACCATTGCAATTAATTCTGAATCAGAATACCAAGTCCTGAAATTTATCGTTAAACTTCCGGGTAGTTGAAAAAACGCTTTAAATAATTTAAATGAAGCCCATCAAGTATTTGTACAATTTCTAAAGTGTCTAGACAGGTTCACAAACGGTCAGTGGCAGACTTGTTAGAAAGGTTAAATCTATACCATATGATATATTTAATTCAAAGTAGGAGATGTAATAAACTCCCACAAAAATGTTAAGCTACGCAAGAGAACTTTAGTTTAACAATTGATGGCCATATTTGGATACTCATTCGAAAAGTAGACAAGTGGCCCGTAGACTTGTTAAATATTTGCGGTGATCAACGAAAGAAATCAGAAGTTGTCAATCAAATAACATGCAAAGAGATGTTACTAAAGAATAGTTCTAAACAGAAATTAAAATTTTAGCTGGGACAACTTTTTCTTTATCTCACAGTAAGAAAAAAGTATGAATTATACATATAAAATTAGGATTATTCGAAATGTACTTGTGAAACGGAGAAAACGCACTTTAATACAAGAAAATGTACGTTCAAATGAAATAAAATGGTATGCAAAATTTGAGGCCACTCTCATATTAAGTAAGTGGGTACCTTTATTCACAAGTGCATTATTCTTGTTTTTAGATAAAGTATTTAAAAATGGAATCTTTTTTTTTGTATTTCGCTTGGTTTTCGAAAATAAAACTATTTTACTCTAGGTTAGATTAGATTTAAAGTAAAAAAGAACGTTTATTAGCAAGATAGGTATGAAGACATAACAATATATTTGCTTTTGTAGGAAATTCAACCTGTTAGAAACCAGTTTTATCAAATTTGATTCGTTCAATTTCATCTACATACTAGTTGCAGCTCTAAAAAAACTTTAACGAGTTTGCATCTCAAAATCAAGTCAAACTTAGGATACATGTGTATATCGATTTTTAGCGATAAATTCTGCCAATAAATTACTTTTTTCAGTATTGACATGACATCGATTCTTCAATTACTGACTCTTTCTCTATATCAAGTGAGAGCGTATGTTTTAGTGTGGTAAACTATAAAAATTGCAATGAGTCGAGTTTAAGCTAAAATGTACTAAGAATCTTTTACATGCATTAAAAACAATATTTTCCTAAAAGACATGAGCATACTGCTTTTTAATTTAACAACTGCATAACTTATCAGGAGATGCTATCTATCTAGAGAAATTTCAAAGAGGATCTACGGAATTTTTCAGACATGTAAGAAGTCGAACAATACATTCGGTCTGGCTGTATTTAGTACTAAAGAAAATGTATTGTTTAACGAAAGCCATTACGATGTAATAAACAATTGGTATTTATTTATGAATCGGCAGGAGAATTTTTATTTTATCGAACATCTCTGTGCAGGATGTCAAGAGAAGACGGACTAGTGTAGAAAGTGTTGAAACAAGGACATTCAAATATTTTTTTAATAATGAAGATAAAAAGCATGAAATATATAAAACGATTTTTTCTGAGTAGTCTAGAATATGACCCATTTAACAACAGACTCATTACAAATATTTTGGCAAAAGAAGACCCTACAAATATTGTATCTTCATTTGACAAATATTAAAAAATATCATTAATTGACCAGGAATTAATATAAAAACATATTGTTGAATCTGTTAATCCCTTTTTGTCGTGTTATCGGGGTGAAACATAGACCTCACAAAGTGATATTACTATTCGAAACCAAATCATCAAGTGTTTATTTAAATTACATAGCAAATGTTTTTTCTAAAGATTTTAATATTTGCCTGGCATCATTGAAACATAAGTAAAATGAATTATGTAAAGTTTCGAACCGCGCACTCTCAAACATTTGTAAAAATTCATTATCGGAGGGCTGTAGGGACTGTAACTTTTAAAAAAATCATATTAAAAAGTCTAGGGAAAGCAACAAAAAATACAAGGTTAATGTAAAGCACAATATGCGTTTCATTTGAGTTGGCGAAACTGATCATATTGCTGAAAATTGACATATTTAAAAAGGTAATGTTTTTCCATAGTTTTTACTGAAAACTTTATTGGAAAGAAACAGAAAATCAAATTCTTTGAAGGTCTATGGCATGAATACATATCAAGGAGGAGAATAGATCTAAAAAATATGTACATTTCACTCGTTTATGATACACATAAGGTATATAGAAAATATCATTTGGCTTGACTATTGTGGAGGTCAAAATAAGAATGGGTCAGTGTTTTCCTATTTACCTAATTTACATTATTATTTCAAGAAACACATCAAAATTGAGGCAAAAACAATAAAATTCATATTATGAACCTGAACACAATGTTAACTGAGTTCTGTAATGGCACAATAACTAAAATATAGTATTAAAAATTCTAAATGTTCTAAAGAACATTAGAATTTAAAAAGAGTTAATTATTAATCTTATAAAAGAACGTAGTTGAATAAAAATTGGTGAATACTTATTGAAGCGTATACAATATTTTTTAACTGTCGTTGCTAAGCGAGATAATTGTAATTTAATGAAATAAAAGAACTGCATTTTTTGAAGATAAAGATTTAAAACATTTCTAGTTACTTCTAAAGCAAGAGGAATTGAAAAGGAAAGAAATAAATAATTTTGTAAAATTACGTAAAATTAATGCATGAAAATCAAATACAATTTTGGCTAAGCCTTTCTGTCAGTGATCAAAACACTCATTTAAGATTGGAGTTTGAAGAACATTAATGCGTTTTTTGGAATATACATATGTTTAGTAAAATATTAATTTTTCAACATTTTTATGCTAAATCATCACGCATAAGAAAATCTTTAAAGTTGAGTTTATTAAATTTTTCTCAGTGTTTTTCATATGGGAACACTAAATTAAACAAAAAAACAGTGACCGCCATTTTTCTTAAAGCTTATAAAAATAGATTACAATATTTTGTATAAAATTATTTGAGCGTAAGTATAAGAATTACAACATAGATAACACAGGCCTGCATTGAAGAAACTTAGTGCACCATT
Organism: Hypothenemus hampei; assembly: GCA_013372445.1. Lineage (NCBI taxonomy): Eukaryota > Metazoa > Arthropoda > Insecta > Coleoptera > Curculionidae > Hypothenemus > Hypothenemus hampei. The sequence goes on from JABRWK010000074.1 coordinate 380,012, forward strand.
CCACCTGTACTTTATGTTTTTGAGTGCGCTGAATTCGAAAATGACATCGAAATTGCTGAATCACATCAGAATTTCGAGATATTTAAGTCCAAAGAATAAAAAAACGCTGTTTTAAAGCGACTTCAAGAGCTTATAACGAACGAACAATTTTTTTTTAATAATCTTTGGTGGCGGCATTATATGGTGCCATTCTTCACCTTCAAAATGCTTTGTCAATTTTTATTATACGATTTTTCTTCGGCGAGATATTCGAGTATGAAATTGAGCGAAAAAAGCATGTGCCGAGCTGCTTTTTATAAGCCACCTAATTAACCATACCTGC
>JABRWK010000075.1:0-74066 GCA_013372445.1 Hypothenemus hampei
AATTTTTCACAGAATCAAAGGTCAATAAGTAGATTTTACTTTTAGTACGAAACCATATTATTTTTAATCAGCATTTAATAATACACTTACTTTCATTGAATATTACTTCTTGCATGTTTGTTTTATATCTCTAATGTTTGTAATTTTATAAAGAGAATGGGAAATTTCCAAATTCTCACATTTCTGTACACATTTAAGCTATTTCATACTTAATTTAAAGCACGAAAGATTTAAAAAATACTGATTGTTTTTCTTTTATTTTTTGAAAATTTTGATATGAATTTACCATGAAATGCAATAATAATATAAAATGTTTTACCTCTGATCGTTCATTATAGCAAGATGACTACAAACAAGAGAAATGCTAAAATTTACTACAAGTGAGGGCGTGGTGCAACTCCTCAACCGTAAAAAAAATGAGAGGCAATTTGTTTGCATTTCCATGAAATTTCTTTCTGGCATGCGATTGGCATAAAGAGGAGTCAGAGTTCATTGCGCTGAAAACTAGTGCGCGTTGTACTGATTTTAGACTCGCCCATTTGTTCCTTTGTAAATCGCTAAATTAACAGAGTTTAATCTCTCAACTAGTCTTCTTGCACTGTAGTATTCGATAAAAATTAAAGTGATCGGGGGAGTTCAATGCCGAAAAATATTTATGTATTTACAAATAAAAAAGAACATATTTGAATTATAAGGACTATTCATGTAACTGTGTTTGCTATCTCGCTAAATATGTTAAAATTGAGAAATGAAGAACAAGACTGATAGCACACTCGACATTAGTATGTTCTAGAGTGTGCTATAAGCTATGCCAAAATCGTTAAAATTGAATTAATTCCAATGAGAAATGTACTCAGCTTTTTAATTTTATTTTGGCAACTTTGTTTAATAAACAAGAAGATGACAGATGGAATGTCAAAAGACAACCTTTCTTCATAAGAAATATATGGTACTGTCGAAAATTTGACGATAATTCATGTCCAATAACACATTTAACAATTTAGCAAGCAGCTACATGAATAACTCTAGAATATACATACAATTTTGTGCTATCTGAAATGTAACAATGTTTTTTAAAAAGTGTTTGTAACCCGCATTTTAAATTTAATTTAACCGAGCTGTTCAAATCTCTCCGGTACTATTATTGTTAAATTAAAGATAGACACGTGTGTGTATTCTTTGTTAAGTGCTAAGCGGTAAATAATATTTTTATTCAATCGTCAATCTCTTATTCGATCACACTAAAAGCTGCCCAATGATCAATCACGTCAAAAAAACTCATTCAACTGTTAGAATACAATCGAATCGGTGAAATACACAAGCAATCCTAATCTAGAATTTAGATTTTATGTTAACGGAATGTAGAAAGATAGATATACATACATATAAAACAAAAATATTGTTTAGAACTTGTTACTAAACTAACAAAATTTGTTTCTAGCCTATGTAAGTTTGCATTTTTAATAAATATAAAATTAAGAAAAGAAATTTCGGTTAAATTCGTAACAAAAATAAGACTTTGTACAAAAGCTGTCGAGTAAAACATGCAGTTACATCTAATTATTATTACTATTATTAGGTATGTTATTTTATAATATGGAGGGTACCATAGAATCTAGCTGCTAAATCTTATATTGTAATAATACACGTTTGTTTAATCAGCTATTATTTATTATATAATAAATTATGTACTTCCTATACGACACTTACAGTGTATAATTACAATACATCTAAATAGAGGACAACGTGAACTCCGTAAAAAACATATGTCCAAACACATGTTTTCTTACGGAATTGCGTGGTCCTTCTAGCTAAAAGATTACGTTTTTTTTATTTTGAAAAATGTGGACTGCCATATGCAAAAAGTTACTCTCTACTAAATTCAAATTATTTATAAACTCGAAAATATTTTTTTTTTTAGTAAGTTTCTATTACATATTTTACTTTTTTTGCATATGTAAGAATTATTTATTATCAAGTTGCTTTTAAGTACACAAACATTATTAAAAAAGGTATTCAAACAACAGAAAACCCAGGAAACGAAAGACTGGAATGATTTCTTACAACACCATTATCGAGCGGGTGCTTTTTAATGTATTACATTTACAGTGAGTACAAGTTTGTAAATGTTCCGCCCATTAAAAAATTTCAACCAATAAAAACTTAACAACACAAACATAAAATTAAAAAAAAAACTATAATATTGCTTTAGGGAAAATAACAGATCTGATTTAAGAGTAAAAATAAACAAAAAGATTCCATCAACTACCATTACTACTACTACTACTATTTACTCTTTCACTTCAAAGTACTTGTAAGTAGGATTTTCGTAGCCGTTAATTTGCATGTTGGCAACGTGCCTCTCTTCCGGAGTAGGTGCCTGATCGACTTCCACAAATCCTGCAAAAACTATTCGTTACAACAGTATTAGACTTTCTCAAATCAATATTTTTGAACTAGTGCACTTTTTATCAAGCGACGGCGTGTATATGTATAAAAAGCAGTTTACACCAATTCACGTTTTAGTTGAATTGTTCATCTATAAAGCGCAAGTATTTAAATGAGAATTACCTTGACTCTGAGGTGATCTTGCTGAACGACGTTTTGCCACCGTTACTCCAACTACAATGGCGGCCATCAAAGCCATCCCAGCAAAAGCAAGAGTGAAATAAACGCTTTTTCCGTCTTTACGTCCGTAAATTTCACGTCTAATAGAGAAAGACTAAAAAAGAATAATATATATTTATCCATCCTGTATATTGACTTTATACAGGGTGTCCACGAATTAACCGTTAATTTTTGCTTAAAGAATTGCAACAAGAAGGACCGATATTTACTTTTTAAAATAAATTGTATGAACACCCTGCATGGAAATAAAGCTTACAGGTTCTCCATGGCTCATTTCGTGCGACATAATATGAGCTACTCTGATAACGTCTTGACGATGAGACGCTGCTTTGGCTACTTCCTCTACAGCTTCTTGGACAGCAACGTCATCGACTTCTTTACGATTAGCTGTGGTTGCAGTTACTGAATTACTGGTAGCTTCACCTGGTACAGTGCTTTCAGCCGTAGATACGATAAAAACTGGAGTCTAAAAATTGTTTTATTCTAATTCTCAGGTACGATTGATAAAAAAGTAAAAAAAATTACCGATGGTTTTTGATCTTTTCCAACTTCTGTTTCGATATCTTCATCCTCAATAGTACTGATTTTTTTGCCTAATGCAGCTTCGACACGCTTCTTTTCCTCCTTCAGTTCTGTTCGTTCCTTTTTCCTTTGTTCTTTTCGCTCCTTCTCCTGTAACCTTTGACGTTCACGTTCCGCTTGTTTCGTAGCGATTTCCGCTTTATATTTGTCCAAAATAGCTTGTTCCGCCTCAGAAGTCATTGCTAATAAAGAACCTGGAGTTTCGTCTTTCGACCGAAGAGCTAAATGAACTAACTGATTAAAAACTAACGCAATTAGGAGACTGTTTATTGCACCTTGAATATAGTCATCCATCAGTTGCCCAATTCGTGAAGCCAGTTCAGGATACCTCTTCAACATTTGCATACTTTGATTCACAGTCCTATCGATGTCAGTTAATCGTTCTAAGACTCGAGGTTGTTCGCGCGCAGCAGCTTCAATACTACTGGCCAACAAGTGACGATAGTGTGAAATGGCATGAGCTCTGTCTTTGTGAAGTGATCTGAGGAGTTTCTGAAGACATTTTTGAACTCTATGAGTCTAAAATTTCATAAAGTTAATAGAGGCTTTCAATTTGAGTAATCAATTACGTACATTAGGAGGAAATTCACTCAAAGCTAAAGTATAACACGATATAGCCTCCTTTTTCCGTTGATTAATGTGAGCCAACACTCTCTGTTGATGCATGGCAGCCAATTGATGTTTTTCTGCATCTCCCTCTTCTTCCAATGCTTGAACTGTTTGCTGAAATTTCTGTGTCATTTTCTGTTTAAATTCATCAGCTGCCTTAGGATCCGTGGATCGCATATCTTGGTATCGTTCCTCTAAATCTGACCAATCCTTCATCACTCTGGTTACCTTTTCCCTATGAGTTTCTTCCAAACGTTCCTGTGCTTCCTTATAACTCTGATGCTCGTTACGTGGATCAAAATGGGTGAAATATGGATCAGGAGTAGATTCGGTAGTTGGTTTTTCCGTCGTTGTGGTAGTGGTTGTAGTTGTAGTGGTTGTGGTTGAAGATTTCATGCCATTGGTTGTACTTTGAGGCGTTGTGTCCCAGTCAGGATCATCATAATCTATTTAAATTTATATTTTTTATAAATACGCGTAAAATTAATTCGAACTTGTACTTACCATCATCATCTTCTTCGTCATCCTCATCATCGTCAATACTAGGATCATCAGATAGCTCAGTATCATCAACTAAATCATCCAAATCATCATTGTCGTCATCTTCATCCGAATCATCGTCTACATCATCCAACGTGTCAGAAAATACATTTTGTTCTTTTTTAAAGATGGTCAGATCGGGAACTGAGGGCTTCTTTGGTTTAACATTTTCTAAAATTAATTTTTAAACGGTTAATTAGAAATAAACTTAAAATGCATCACAATCGGGTATAATTTAACACAATGAAAGATATGAAAATTGACGTGGTGTTGTTGAAATTGACCAACATTGTTCCGGACAAATAAAATAATTTGATAAAGTGCTCGATCGAATATTTACCTTTAAAATGTTTCGGACAGCAAACGAACTCCACTCCACTAAATAGAGATATGCCGCAGGGCAGCAACATTGCAAACGACCTTAACTGTAAACCCTTGTCCTGACAAGCGTTTCCTGCAGTCGCATTCCATCTGCTAAAAGTCCAGCAGTTGCTTTGATTATGGATGTGATCAAACATACAATTTTCTGGAACGAGTAAAGCGTCCGACTGGAATGGACCTTCTGCAAAGAAAAGAAACATGTTTTAGAAATAACTATTTTTACACAATAAATTCTTAATTAGTATTTTTTAATTGACACATTAATATTTGCTAATTTCTAGGCCACATTTCCATTAAAATATGCTATTTCAGGGCAATTTTTTAATTGAAGAGGACCGACTGACGCTTAAAACCATTAGTGTTTTAACAATACTATGACGCCTGGAATAATACATGGGCTACTGCAAAAGGTAATTCGTCTGGTATTTCTCGCTTTATTACGTCAGGACTGTGTTTTTTTGTTGTGTTGTAGAACATGCAATTTTGTAATGTTAAAAAAACCTAAAGAATTATATGAAATAAACACCTTGCACTCCAAAGATAATGGTAAAACATGCGGTTTCGAGAGTTGAAGAACGTAATCGGGCAATTACTGGCAATTCATGACAACCGTATATGGATATAATTCCAAAGTTTTAGCAACCAGTCTTTCAAGCAATGTTTGGTTCCAACAACATGGAAACATATTCCTAGTTTTAATAACAGCTTTAGGGGCAATGAATTCAAGATGACATCCTGTGGTAGCACGATTACCTTTATAAATGGAATCAGTTGTTCTAATTCTTTCAATTTTTATCTGCCATTTAAAATATCCAGGGGACCAGTTTCTCCATTCTTTGGGCGGGTATATTTCCATTTTAACTTTAAAATATGATGGTAAGATTTCAAGTTCAATTATGCAACATTTGAAATGTATTCCGACAGTGAAGCTACAATACTATTGGGAAATAATGAAAATGCAATTGGATTTTCATTAGATTTATTTTCGAACTTTAATAAATTGATAGGAGCTAAGGTAATGGTGTTGCCGTATATTAATTAAATGAAAACACAAGAATTAATTGAGAGCATTTTCATCAGTATACATACATTCCCTCAAGTCTTGAAGCCTAGACACAAAGCGGCGGCTAAATTAATTGCCCGATATGCATGATAAATGCTTTAATTTAGAGGAGAGATAACTGAAGCTACTGGAATATTAATACTCTAGTCACAAATATGACTGAATTTATTTGACATAAGTTAAGGACTATGGTGTATTACATGACTAGGACGGAAAATTTCACAATTATTATTTTATAAGATACTTCTCATTTTGTTAATATCGATCTTTTATCTGTAGAGTGGAGATGCACTGTCGATAATATAATTGAACGTCTGTACAATACAGGGTTTGTTCGAACAGAAATTTCGAACCAGTCAGATCTCATGAAATTACGTCAAAATGATTATATGACTTTTTGCAAACTGTTTTTGACCAATCAGCGTGGCGTTGACTGGTTGCCAATTTTTGTTCGAACAGACCTATAGTATACCGTTTAATATCTGTTGTTAGAAAATGTCATCGAATTTCTTATCTAATAGGAATGCAAATAATCTGTCGTCTGCAAACGGCACCTTACACTTTAGCTTTGAAAACATAGGAAATCCATATTTCGATATAGGAAACTTAAAAAAGTAATTAAAACATTTGGAAGATTTTGCTGACATTTCCAATTGACTAAAAGTTAGTTTTAGCAGTTTGATTCTTGCTTTTTTATGCAGAAAACTCGAGCGTCAGCCCCCTACGAAGGAAACTTTTGAAAAAATTTCAATAGGGTGAGCGTCTTTTTCAAAGTTGCCGAATATGAAGTAAAATCCTTTAAGCACTCACCCATGTGCTCTCTTATGCGAATAAAGTTTTAGAACAAATCGTCAACTTTCGCCTATTTTATCTTTAGAAAGAAATTTTCATTTTATTTGACCGGGTGTGAATATTTTTTGGGGTCGCATACAGTCGGCGATCTTTTTTAAATTCAAAAAGCCGCTGATAAATGCCCAAGTTAGAGTTCCAACGACTCGTTTAATGACCCATTTTCATACTTACGGGCCGAGGTATTAAAATGCATTTATATTCGCTCGCGAGAAAAGTCTGAAGACGGTTTTTAATTCAGAAAGATGGACTTAGAAATTGTCTAGTGTACGCTGTTTTTAAATTGAATCGTTTAGTACAGTTCCTTTACTATGATTTTGTTGCGTATAATGAAGCTGAAATTGGTCGTTGCGAAAGCAATCGGATGGTTGACAAATATTTTGTGTCACCCCGAACTAACAAATTACGGCAATTATTCCAAAGAGGCGTTGCATTTATAGAGTGCAGCGCGTGTAATGTGGAAAAGTGGCATTTATAACTTTTTGAATTGGGTCATTTATCAGTTTTTATATGGGCATTAGTAGTCGGGTCACTTGTTTGCGATAGTCGGCGACAAATTATTGATAAAATTATACCTATAGTAGTATCTGTTCCTTTTTTAGAATAAAACTTTGGCACCAGACATTTTATGAGATGTTGATAACACTAATATGGCAGTATAAATATTTCATGCGCTCTTCTGTATTGGAACTGGTCGGTTCAAGGTTAATTACGGTTTTGCTGTGCACATTGTACAGCATCGTTGTCGAAAAAAGCACCTGCATAAAATATACCGTAGCATTAAAATTTTATTATAACGATGATCAGACTTGAAAAGGGCCTATAGGCGATCAACTTGATAATCAATATCAGGCTATGCTCATCTAATATCTAAATGTTTTGTTTCCATCTTAACCGTTGTTTCAAGGTGAAATGTCAATCACCGATCTCCTTACAGACGTTCGTTCAACATTATCTTCAACACAGCAAGTTAAAAATTAAATTGACCGTCTGTAGGCTCCTTAACGTATCGTACTTCTTTAATAAACAAATTTCCGGGGTAAAAGGATCTTTACGACTAGGAAACATCTTGCAGAATTGCTTAGCGGCCCACAAATATCCATTTCCAAAGAAGATATTGAAATCAAGTTATGGGAATTTGTATGTAAAGGCAAGTTACGACAGAAGAATATTTGTTGAGCGATTTTACTTGATCGAGTAAAATCGAAAAAATTTGAACATTTATTAAATAATAATCGAAACAAATGTTCATATAATACCTCGAACTAAATATAAACTTGAAACTGAAACTAACTTAACAATAAAAAAAACAAAATAAACAAAAATTAATGCACAAAACACATTGACAAGAACAAAGGTAATTTGAATTTGTATTTTCACTTACTTACTTTTGTTTAAAAATTTAATAAGTAAATAGAAATATTAACAAAAGAAAATGTCGCAGAAGATAAGCAGACAAACGTTACATACATTTATTATTCAAGATAGGAATCACAGGTAAAAATAGAATAAAAAATTTCCAAAATAACTTTGGAGCATATGTATACTAATATTGTTGACTTACCGACCTTATTGTGTAAAATACTGTGGATTTCTAACAAAGAAACTGGATGAATTTTTTATACAATAGACATTTAAAAATGAATATATAGAGTCTTATATTTTCATTTATTCGTCTATTTTTAAGAAATCATTGCAATGGCTATACTAGAACTACCAAAAAAGTTTAAATAATTGTTAAAAGAACAAATTTAATTAATTAATACAATAAAATGGCGGAAAATCAATAATTATTTGCGTGGAAAGTTATAGTTACAGCAGCAAAAAATAGAATTTCTTGATTATTAAACATTTTGCAAACTATTATCACATACGAAACTTATATTGTTCATGATTATTAGATGTGGTTACTTGTTATTAACACATTAGTTGGTGTTGAACATTGAAACTAATACTAAACACCTAATTAAAAATTATAAATGCCAAAAGCCATGGGCAATACCATCATTTCTGTGAAAAACATTATTATATTTCGAAAATATATATTTTCTTTAAATTGGAGCATATTAGTTGCCTAGTTTTCCTAATTTTAATAAAATCCCATGCAACGTATTGGCAAAGAAAAGAAATTCGAACAATTGATTATGATTTCCTCGAATTCAGCGAACTAATAATAAATGGTAAACTTTCCAAAGCAAAAACTATTCGAAATTGCTACAAGTAAGCCAAAAATCTATCATTGGATTATGCTAGAACGTACATATTTTGAAGACCCTTATTGATCATACTGAATCCTTCATTAATCAAGCAAATATTGGTAAAATATTTTAATTATTTCATGAATCTAGGATTTCTGAATTATCGTAAAGGTATTTTTTCAATGAACTTGATTTCTCCGAAAGAAGAAAAGTGGAGAGATTTAGGAGGAAAATTGACCCACACATTCATTTCCAGTAAAATGAAGATGATGTTTGAAACGTTTCTAGCAAAAAGCAATCAATTGGAAAACTCGGTGGATAAGATAATAGCTATAGAGACGGCATTTGATATTAAAGCCGTTTTAGGTAGATTTACCGGTGATGTTATTGGTAATGTTGCTTTCGGAATTCAATTCAATTCGTTGAAAGATCCAAATAACGATTTCTGTATCTACGAGAAAAAAGTGTTTCAAATTTTGCTAAAATACTTGCCATTCGTACTGTTTCGTGTAGACTTCTTAACCAATTATTATTATGTGTTAGTAAATACATCGGGACATTTTTCATTAATTTTATTAAAGTAACTATAAATGCTAGAGAAGAAAAAACACTGTTTAGACGCGATTTTATGCATTTACTGTTACAACAGAAAAATCAATAAACAGGAAACAGGAATGTTGGAATAATTGGAACGAAAAATGGAAATCAACTTTTAATTAATGGAGAAATCATAGCTCAACGCTTCATCCCATTCTTGGCCGAATTTGAAACATCCTCAACCACTACGATTTTCGCGTTGCTAGAACTAGCACGTACTAAAGATATCCAGGTCAAACTTAGAGAAGACATTAATAAAGCTTTGCAAAATATAATGGAAAAAACACATATAAGGCTCTTATGAAAAAAGTCATTAATGTCATTTATAAGTGAATAAGGAAATTAACTAAAATAATTAACTAACAAGTTTGTTAATTAAATGTGGAAAGCCAATATTTCCAATTCAATTAACGGGCTAACTCTATTTAATGTTTTGCTTGTGAAAGGAGATGTGCGGTTCAATGCTAAAAAAGAAACAAGTTGGATATTCAGTTATCATTGAATAATCTATTTAGCGAACGCACTATGAAATTTGGATAGAAAAAATATGAAATTTTTGCGTAAGAGGTTATAGGTATTATGTATGAAGAGGGTAGTTCAATCTTTGCTTTTTCATTGATTGCTTTCCATTATCTTCTATTGTTATTAACAAAAAGCCATTTCGAAAAAAGTACATGCAATGTAGATTTTATGAAAAATCGTTCTCACTTTGCCCGAGTGCAAACCATCCGTTGTCGTAAAGATTTACATACCTTTCGCTATATGCAATATATGTATACAATTTTTTTTTGCTTTCAGAATATGTTCTACAAAAAATTGTTCTATCTGTCAGTGACTCCTTATTAACTTAACGATTATCTATGTAAATTCTAAAATAATGTATTTTCAAATATGTGCTATGTACTTCGGAGTATAAATAAAATAAATTAAACAAATGTTAATAAGGGTTTCAAACTTAAAATAGCAATTTCTTTTTAAATTTCTACAAATTTAGATGACAACTATAATTCCTTCTTAGTTCTATATAATTATATCGTATAGTCTTTTGATGGCTAAAGTGCAAAAGTCACTTCTTTGAGAGTTAATATAATAGTGGCTCGAGATAATTTCCGTATAAAATTCCATTAAGAAATCTCCGGTTATTAAAAATGGCATTTAGATGCTTTTAATTTTCTATTCTACAATTATTATTATAGTTATCAACTATGTTACCTTTGGAGTTCGCATTAAATAATTATTAAAGCCCTATGTTCAATTTTTCTTAAAATTAGTGTTTTTTCCATCCACCATAAAATAAATAAAAATGACGACTAAACATTTGATATTCTATTATGAAAGCCATAAAAATAAGAACACTTGAAAAAGTTATGGCGAAGTAGTCGCCAACCACTTTGTGGAAATGCAGTATTTTTTTAACCAAATCCAATTGTGAGTTAGTAGTGTGTCATTTAGACTTTGAGTCACGTTTCCATTTTTGGGATTCACTGAGAGTGGAATTAATTATTTCATTAATCCTCTGGTGTATTTCGTGAACATTCCACGTGTCACCTAGTAGCACAAGTACCATAGAATGTTTACCGTTGGTCTAGGGTGCAAATCTAATAATATTCGTTACCAAACCTTATGCAAGAATAAGTGGTTCTAGAATTGTCCTGATATGCAATGTTAAAAACCTTCGGCAAAAGCCAATTTTACGTTCAATCCCATTTCCTGAACAAACAAATCACTGAAACTCTCCTTGATAGTGATTTACCTCCTGAACAATTGATAAATGATTTTAATTTCTAAGTCTCCTCGACACCATTAGTTTTCTACAATTTAACCTTCAGACCGATCCTGGACTCATCAATGTGAAGCACATGGCCTCGGTATTGTTCTTGCCAATTAATATGTCCTCTAGCCAATTTTAATATCCATGTGCAATTACCACGCGATAGCACAGAAACCCTAATGGTACATCGGGTTTTATGTAATCAGTTTCTTACTTATTGTTAGTTTGATCAGTGATGCTTACCTGATGAACATTTTTGAACTCAAGTTTTAGTTGCTTTTTTATAAGATGGCAGTTACCAAGAACTTGCTTGTGAAGAAATTCATCCTGTGCAACAGTTGTCTTTTTACCTTAACCAAAATGTCTTTCTTTTATTTCATCAGTATCCTAATAAAGCCATTATAAACCTTTAATTATATTTTTTGTTGAATCTACAGTTAATATTTGGTTTTGGTGCTTCATTTATTTTCAAAGCAATTTATCGAGCGCTCGTCATTCCCAGAAAGAAACCACTTATGATTGCAGGTAACAATATGACACAAAAACGGTTTCTTTATGTTGACAAAACAAAGAAGAGCACACTTCGAGTCAATTACTCCTTTTTTTCTATTACCAGTCCCAATATTATGGAAATGGTAATTGCTGTTTATTCATCCGTAGTTTAAGACTTGTTTCCATTACGGTTTTCAAGAAAACAGACATTGCAATGACCTAAAGTTTTATGGATAAAACCTAATTTCACAAAGAAAAAACTAAAAAAATTACTAATATATAAGATGTTCTATTTAAAATAGTAAAGTTGGATCTCCTATAAGCTTTATCGTGTACCCTGTATAATTTAAAATATTTTTAGAATTTTAGAAGACGGTTAAATTATTAAAGTAAGCATTGTTCTTTCCTCTATAATTAACAGTTATTGAGCTATCGTCCGTTTCCATCTTTGTGTGATACACTGTATAACAAAAAAGAGAATAAATTTTCACAAAATAACTTTATGTTCTTTCTAGATAACCTTTAGTTGCATAACAAATGGAATACCTACTACATATAAAAGAATAAAATTACATTGAACCTTCAGTTAAGTATCGTTCTTCTTTCAACAATGTTCGGAGTCTATATAGCAATTGTGATTTTGCTGTTTCTTTATTACATAAAGTGGTGTCAAAGTTACTGGCAAAGAAATAACGTGCCATCACCAAAATGTGAATTTTTCTTTGGACACGTCAGGGACGTGATTAGCGGTCGAATACCAAAATGCGAATATAACTACCAAATGTACAAAGTAATTAAAAAATCTTTTCCAAACGTGAAGTACGCTGGTTTATATTTTTTCTGGAAACCGATTTACATTCCAATGGACCCCCACACAATCAAGCTCATACTTCAAAAGGATTTTGCCCACTTTACTGACCACGGAATACCCAGTCACCCCAAGGATATACTTTCGAGACATTTGTTTAATTTAGAAGGATCGAAATGGAGAGAATTGAGGGCCAAAGTAACACCTAATTTCTCTTCCTCTAAATTAAAAATCATGTTTGACACAATATTAGAAAAAACCGTTTGTCTCGAAAGAATATTAAGGAGATACGCAAACAATGAAGAAATCTGTAATATTAAAGACATTACATCCAGATTTACCATCGACGTTATAGGGAGTTGTGCTTTCGGAATAGAATGCAACTCTCTAGAAGATGAAAAAAATGTAATGCTAGAGTATAGCAAGAAAATTTTAAAACAATCAGTGTTCAAATTTTGGCTCAGGTTTCTTGTACCAGAAAATATACTGGCTAATTTGGGTTTTAAGATTTTTGGTGCAGATATAACCAATTTTTACAGCTCCCTAGTTAAAGAAACGATAAAAATACGAGAAGAAACAAAAATATGCAGAAAAGATTTTATGGAGTTGTTAATAAAATTAAAACACCAGCCAAACGCTGCGACATCGTTAACCGTAAATGAAATAATAGCCCAATGTTTTATAATTTTCTTGGCGGGTTTTGAAACGTCCGCAAATACAATCATGTTTACATTGTACGAGTTTGCCAAAAATACAACGATACAAACAAAAGTGAGAAACGAAATTAATATAATTTTAAAGGAGCATAATAATCAAATTACATATGAATCGGTAATGAAAATGGAATATTTAGAAAATTGCATCAATGGTGAATTATAATTAAATCATTTACCGGGTAATGAAAAAATGCAATTTTTAGAAACTCTTAGAAAATATCCTCCTTTAGCGAATTTGCCTAGGATCTGCACGAAGGATTATCACCTACCAAATACTGATCTCAAAATAAAAAAAGGCACACGGGTCGAAATTCCAGTTTGGGGCGTACAAAAAGATCCGAACTATTTTCCGAATCCAGAAATGTACGATCCCGATCGGTTTCTACCAGAGAATGTAGCTAAACGACCTGATTTCACTTTCTTACCTTTCGGCGAAGGACCCAGGATGTGTTTAGGTAAAACAGAAAAACATAAACGAAAACAAATATGAAAGTTAATGTAAAATGTTTTTGCAGGAATGCGATTTGGAATACTGCAAACGAAATTAGCTTTAATAACGTTTATAAAAAATTTTCAAATTGTAAAAAGTGAAAAAACTAAGGAGCCTTTGAAAATGGAAAATAATTCTTTTACTCTGTCCGTTCAAGGAGATATTTTTCTAAATTTAATTAAAAATTGAATCCTACACAAATAGCTGTTGAAAATAATCAATTTTATACTGGAAGTATTGAATAATTTATAGGTATACAAATGAAGAACGAGCGAAATAAAAATTTCTAGTTTTTTTTTTTTAACTTTCTTTTTCAATATAAAGAGTCCACGGAAGAAAGGAGATAGCCTTTTTTTCTATTTAAAGGTACCAGTGGAATGTTGTTTTGGGAAAATCAAATTTTAAACTTTAAAACCCTTACTAGCGTAGTATAATAAAAATGATTTAAGATCTTTTCATGCTAACTTGTAGTAAAAACTATTTTGTATCATATTTGATGAATGGTAATTTAAAATAAGACTCAAATTTTATAAAAAATTGCTGTATTAAATGAAAAGTAATTTTTAACCATTTGAGTAATTTTTTTAGGGCTTAATCTGTGACGCTTCGTGTTTCGTCCATATTTGATTACGGCACATAAATATACCACTAATAATATTGTACATGTTGGCGTGTTTATCTAAAAAATAATAAAAAATTGATATTTCGCCTTTCTTCCGTGTACTCTGCATATTAAAAATTGCATTTGTTATAAATTAATAATAACAGAAGCTTATTTACTCATTGCGAGGTTTTGATGCGATAAATTGTTTCGCAAACTATTTATATTTTCACACAATGCGATAAATCTTTCAAAATATTGTGGATGTTAAGTCAGTTGGATCTGATGTTCCAACGAAATACATCGATCGGCGCTGTAAGAAAACTAGTCTTCTTGTTTCTTAGGTCTTCTGCATAAATATAAAGAAAAGTCGGAAAATTGACTAGAAAACCCGCACATATTGAGTGCATTTTCATGCCTTATCTTTGGCATTGCAATCTTTGTAGATCTCTATTCTTTTCTTCCAAATACAATGCTTTTCTTCAGCAGGATGATATGTATAATGTATGTAATAATTACACCCTTCCTTTGTATTATTGGCTGTTGAGAAATAAATAATAACCTACATGGCAACCTTCTAATTCCATTAAATCCACTGCGATATGTGTATAACCAGTGTGAAAATACAAACTGGTTTCTATGTATTAAAATTTAGTATGTACATTGTACATACATGGTCCAAACTATGTATTTAAAATGTTTATATTGTGCGCTACGATTTTTTTTCTGGGAACCAGTACTACGCTTCGAACCGTACTTTAAAAAACAAAAAAAAAGGATTTGTGTTATTGTCCCCTGTAAAATGGTAAATAAAGATGTTTATTTTAGACCTGTAAATATACTATAATTTTTTTTGGCTGTAAAAGCAAAAATTCCACTCATATAAATCTCAATTACAATATGCACTGCTTGAGAATCTGATGCTTAATCATTGAAAATTTTCAAAATTTGGCTAGGATATGTTACTTTATCCACCGTATTCACTAAATATTCCATCAATCTACAGGGTATTTGGAAAGTTGATCTTTACTTTTAGCAAGAAATAATGTTAAAAAAAACATTTTTTTTTTCATTTATTATTTTTCCGAATTATGAAAAATAACGGTGATACAGGGTGTTAAGATTTCAAATTAACCCTCGAGGGCACGCGTCATGGTCAAATTGACCGGGTGTTACTAATTTTCTAAGTTACGCCATTAGCCTTGCAAGAATCATAATGTCCGTCAAGGAATGCATTGCGCCTGTTGTTCGCATGCCGTATATGTATAAAAGAAAATTATTAAAAATCAAAATAAAAATATTTTTGTCTCGATTTGGAAATAGTTACTTTTCTTGGATTTTGTTGTCACTGAGTATAATCTTTAACACAACACAAAAAAACCATTGCATTGTGTTTTTTTTGTTTTAATGTATGGAAAAACCTTCAAAAATATCAACCCGGTCTTTTCGACCGTGTACTGGCGTCACTTTTATTCACGCGTGTTCTCAAGGGTGAAAAACTAATAGAGATGGATGTTACAAACAACTCTGGCGCAAAGGCGGTTGAAAAATTTTGTTTTTGTTTATCTCTGTTATCAAGCAATGACCTCTCAACTAGTTTTCCATTNCCTACCCAATAACGTGACATTAAACACAATTAAAAGGGGCATTTATATAAGTAAAATGCACGTAGTTAAATTTACCACTCGCAACAATGTAGGAAAATTAATCACTTTGGAGCTGGAAATATCGCGTCCACATAAATTAATCCAGATGAAAATTTCCAGAAGGAAAACTACTAATTTCGTTTCAATTTACATGAAATAAAATTCCGATCTGCGGCCGATGAAAACGTATTTTTTACTTGTGGGGTTTTCCCTTACCATTTTGCAATAATTCAAAATGTCCATTTTATCTTTGAGACAAACAGCTTTCGATCTAAGATCTGAGGACCATTCTCCTTGCTCCGTCATGTATTTAGGTTGGTAAGCTTCTTGGCCTCGTGGACCGGCATCGCATAATATAGCCACTTGGGGCTCGAAATGGGATACGGAGCCTGTTGAACCCACATTAGGATCCAAGCCCTATAAAAGACCAAAAAAATGCCAAATCAAATCAAATTCATTTACCTTATCAGGGTTTTGTAAAAAGAAAAAGTTTAAGGGTAAGTTTGTTTTCAAAGTTTTCTTATAGTTAGACAGCTTATTACTGTGATATTTTATAAGAATATATAAAAAAAACTGCACTATTGTACAAGTAGTTATACTGAGTATTTCAATTGACACGACGGTTCTGGACGATTCGAAGAGCTGGAGATGTGAGTCAGATAATATTGTATTTTTATACAATGTCTGGATATTACAACGAGAATGCTTTTATTTTCAATCCCAGTTCTTTTCCAGTTCAAGACATTAGTTTGAACGATATGCCAAAACTTCTGTGTCATACTTTAACTATTTCTTCAAACTAGACGTAAATCAATTCAATAACTTCAAAATTTGTCTTATATTTTTTACTACCATGAAATTATTCATGTTTGAGATCAAACTTGAACTAGCTGGATCATGTTAGAGGGGTAAGGTGTATGAGACATCAGTTCAATGTTCAATTATTTTACTTTAAACATCACTCTTGCATCATATTGCATTACCCTAGTAAAATAAAGAAATTATGCCACTCAGTTCTTAAAAATTCAAAAAATTATCGTAAAAACTTTCAATTTTTCAAGAGAGTCGACCAAAATTATGCCATTAACGTCCCAAAATTCCTACGCTTACTACGAGCTTTCCGGTCGATGGAAAAGTTTTGTCTAGGGTGGTTCGTCTTTTATTGTCCACCACTTGAACTATTGTTATGTTCCGTAACTGTGGTGGTAAACTTAAGTCTTATCTACACTTATGACAGTCTCTGGAATTGTGCCCAAACGACGTCAAATACTGAGAAGGTAAATATAGAACTCAAATGTTACTCACTTTTCTCAATTAAAAAACTAAGAAAAACTTCTAGATTTGATAATACTTTTTTGGAATTCAGTTCGAAAACAGTTCTGGATTTACTGAAAAATTTTGCCGCAATCTGTTGCAATAAGATTTTTAGTGTGACATTTCCCGAATTGAACTTATAATTACATAAATCGCAATATTGCCGTGTTGACCACATAGCTACATGTGTAGGTATATTAAAACTTCCAACACGTCCTATTTTAGGCAGATTCCAATAATTCATTTCTGATGATTTTGTGAACTTTACTCCAACGAACTGAAATTGTCACCTACATATCTTTCATGTTTATCATGGTTAGTTTTTTAAATATATTTATTGTTACAAAATGGCATACTTGATGATTCTGAACATAAAAGTATTTTATTAATTCAACTAAATAACAAAGAATTACAAATTAACAAAATTAGCTAAATTAACTGCCACTTCACAACAATGTAATACCTATTTTTATTACAAAAAAACCTATATCGCTCGCTTGTATGTAATTTTTGTCGCCTACATATAAAATTAGTAGGTGGATCAGTTAAAATGGCGGAACCATTCTTGGCTAAACACATTAGTCCGTGTTCACATGATTATTATTGGAAAAAACCTTTATTACCCGTAATTTTTTCTAATATGCCAAAAAAAGCACATTTCATTCAGATTCCAAAGTCGTGTAAAATGTTATGTATCACATTTTATTGTGTAACTTCTTAAATGAGCTTAATTGGTTAATTAAATATCTTCAAGATCACATAATTAGTAAAATGGTCGTGTGTACTCGTAAAGGACAAGATATTAAAGGAACTAATAACAGCTGACCCGAAGAAATGAGGGTAATGTGCCTTGTTTAGGGTCAAACAAAAGACAAAACTCATTAGTTTTTCGCTCATCCCAATGTGAGAACAATGAATAATGAGCTGGAAATAATTTAACCCGTTTTAAATGGGTTGACCCAAAACACGATGGAGGGGGGCAGGCACTCGAGCAGATGAACCCGTAATTGTTGAAAGGCTCAATTATTTATCGGCAACTATTTCCGACGTATAAGATACGTAAATGGGATACTTGAGTTTTGAAATAAAATATAAAACAGCAACGTTGAAAATAGCGAGGAAACGAAAAAGAGATAAAAGGAAGGTTAATTAGAGTTCGGCGTTGTTAGATCTGATTCGTCTACTTTAAGTGAGAAAGGTCTTCTTTTTATTGGCAAAATTTCGATTGGAGTTGCACGGACAGCACAATATCTCCATACCCGATTGGAAACTAAAATAAGGAATTGTTCTATTTAATTTGAATGATTGCCTTTTCAATTCCGAAATTTAGTTTCGCATCGAAACAAATAATCTTTCGTTTAATTTGTAGAAATATATTGTTTTCCCTTTACCAAATAAATCTGGGTTTTAATGTGAATAAATTGCTAGAAATCTATTATTAACAGAAAAAGAACACTTTTTTCTATTGCCAAACCTAATATCGTTTCTAATTTCCTTTAGCTCAGGAGTCGTTTTACAGTTTTAATACGTCTCCTCGCTCGGGTAATGACTTTCCTCTAATGACGGGTCTCCAAAGAGTTAATTAACACCCTTAAAGTGACTTGGTATCGTCCCATTTTGGACCACTATTCGTTTAAGCAACATTTTGATTTAACTCAGTTTAAAAATGCACTTTGATTAAATTTGTGCTCTCAGAAATGTATAATTTTATTGTTAGGCTTACTAATTAATTGATAAAAACAAATGAATAGCTAAAAGGGGTGTGATAAAAGAAAGAGCCAACTACTGCTCGTTCTTGTGTTGCAAAGTAAACTTTTTAATAAATGATAAATGATAATAAAAAAATGTCGTTTGAGAACATCCTTCAATTATTTAAAAAAAAACAAATGTGGAAAGATCAGTCCAGACACTATTAAAAGTAAATGGTGCGTCAGATTCAGATAAATTAAGTTCATAAATAAATTATTTTAATTAGAAAACCAATACTGATTTACAATAGGTACCAGATTTCCAATACATAGATAAACCTATTTTAATTGCAACAGAATAATAAATGAGGCTGAAAGTTAGTGATCAACATAAATAGGCTGGAGTTAAACAACCGAAAGTGGCAACAAAGGCAACCTTGGTCGGTTATCACGTTTGTTGTCTATGTTTATGTTGTGCCCTTTGTGCAACTTTGCTCATCTGCATCGTCGCATCGTTCAATAGTAACCGAAAATCCCCTCTCTCTCTATGTCAATTTTCGAATGAGAAACGTAGTGAATGAAGGAACCAAATGCAAAATCTGGAAAATTAAGAATCGTTAAAGATCAAAAAACACGTGAAAACCTAACCATGTCTTGAAATTAGGAAAGTAAAGTTTATAGTATTTTTAAAATAGTTTTCATATTTCCATATTAAAAAAAGCACTAATATTTGATTATTACTCTTCACAGAGTTTCAGACAAGCTTCTTCAGAAACTTTTATCAGCTAGTTGATGCAAACAAATTGGCGACTTTTCAATTTTCTAAGAGACATCATAGTACCATAACCATCTTTCGCCAGTTGTCACAATGCTATTTAAGATCCCGTTGGATCACGCAAAACACTATTTTCATATAATTGAATGTTTGTTGTACACCAATCCATTAGTTGTGTACCTTGTTCTATATTAAGTCAATAAGTCACACGTTTTCAAATGATAAGTGCGTGAATGACTAATGTATATTAAATTATTTCATAGGAGACATGTTTGTTATTTTCGATAATACTCTGTTATTCGGATACATTTTCTTCAGTCACAACCGTTGCTGGACATCCTTCCTTTAGATTATCATCAGAAGTCAAATACATTTACTTTTATTTTGGGTGTATTACCTATAAACGTTGTTATGACTTGGTGTTTCACCCCTAAAGACGTAAAACTAATTTCATTTCGGCAGTATTCACCTGTAAGCTGTCGCTTAAAATTGTAGAGAATTAGCACACGAAACGCAACAAGTAGTCCTGCAGCATTGATGCTTATTTAATAATGCTACTGAATCTTTTTTTAAACTGATTCTCTTTCCCATGGCCTTCAGCAGGAAGAGTTTAAAGCAACCATTAAAATTTTCTACGAGTAAGGGCATCTTGTTTCCTTGAAAATCACGCATTCGCCTTTTCAAGGGAAAACTGCAGGTGTGTTTTCAGTTGAAAAATTAGAAATGAGCTTAAAACCCAACTATATTGTTGTTGTAACTATCAGGTTTATTTCGTTCAGTAAACAGGTAGTTAACGTAAACAACTTTATGAAATCGTTCTAGTAATAAAGATAACAAAACCCCTAAAAAACTAAATACAATAAATCTAATTAAGTAAATATACAGGGAATATCACCTGTGACAATTCAACCATTCACATACAAATTAGATTAAATATTGCGCATTGCCATATTGTACCTAAAAAAAACACACGAACACGGCAAGTTAAACAGGCCGATGATCGATTACCGAGGGCGTAATTACACAGGGGAAGACAGCACCACTGGAGAAATACGCCGTGCGATAAGGATAGAAAAATTGTGGAAACCAAACTAAAAATGCACGAGTCGAATGCACGCAAAGTAGAAAAATTTGCGTGTCGAATAGTAGTCAAGCCGACCTTAAGTATGGGCAATGAAGGAGACAAATGTGGTCAAGACAGGAAATAAAATACGAAATGAAAATGCTCCACCAGATGCAGAAAGTTGCTCGACGAAGAAGCGCAATCCCTAATCTGTAAGATTTATTTTACGCCTTTTTACCTTGGTTATTTTCTTTTGGAACTGTTTTGTCGTCTTGAAATTGCAATTTTTTTTTTCGTTTAAAAATAATCCTTGCTGTTTCACTGGGGATAAAAGTCTTTTGTAATAAAAGAATTCTTCTGCAATTGGAGTAATCCTAAAAGATTCGAATTAATTTTGATTTAAAAACTAATTCTTAGACCCTGAATCTTGCTTGATGAATAAATAAATCTCATTTGTAATGACAACATATGGTTTTATCTTATCTTGTTTCACTTTTATTAGCTTGTTTTTCTGGAAATTAATTCATTAACTTAAAAGGACAGGAACGAAACGTTTCACATAAACCCCCGATTGAAAGTACTATAAAAGATCTTAACTGATATTTATGACGAGTCAAGCTGTTCTGTGAAATTATAACACTGAATAATGGTTTTTGAGTTTCTAGTTAATTTTAAGGATTGCAGAAATGCGTTACTGTATCGGATGATGCGTTTTGTGACCACAGTTCTGTTTTCCATTTCATTGATCGCAAAAATTGTTACCGTAGAAAAAGTAAGTGGAAATTCAATTTTTATCTCAGCTTCCTCACTTCTAAATAATCAGATTGGAGGATTCCCATATTATTTCCTTTAATTTTAAAAATTTCAACGCAAGTCACAAAAAATTAACGAACTAACAAAAGTTTTTCTTTCTATTGAAAAGTATATTTTGATGGAGATAATCCATTACAATACGGCATAAACGATTCGAATATTTTTTATACCCTCTTAGTGGTTTCTTTGCGCCCTTTCCTGTCCCAAATCAATTTAATTACCGTTTCAGAAATTTGGCATTCTAAGCCAGCCATCCCCTGCTCTATTAAATATCGCGCCAATTTACCGACATTTTGTAAGAATCTCATCTCCTGCCTAATAACTTCAATAATAAAATTAGCTTAGGGAAAATCGGGCACACTGTTCCTTGTCAGAGTCTTGGATGAAAGCCGTAGGCATGGATTAACAAATGGATCAACATCAATGATAAGAAAGTTAGTTTGTAAATATTAGTGGAAAATCTGTTTATTAGGTGTTCTTTAACAGTATAAATGAATTTATGGAAAAACTATTATGGTAAAATTCGTTTTTGTGTCTTTTAAAAGGTCCCATTAGACATGAATTAAAACTTACGTATTTTCGAACTTTTAAACTGACAAAACGGTTAAACTCAATGAAGACGAATTTCGGAGCACGAGGAACTTTCCTGCTATTAACTGATTAATTTCAATACTGGATCGAAGGCCGAAAGTTCTCGTGCTCTTTTCAAATTAAATAACAAAGTTCCTGGAGACCGGTTAAGGAACTTTGTAAATTAAACTGCTTTTTAATCGAATCGAAAATATATCGTTAATTCTCTTGGCAAATCTGTACAAACAACTTCTTATCCACTCAATAGGAATATTAGAGGGTATTCGAACCGGTGACCTATCTTCTAATTATTCACCCTTTTAGATCAAACGATTTTAACTCGACGAGTGGAATTCGATTATTTTCGTTTCGTGGATCAAAGTGATGATAAAAACAACCGTTTGGATCAATATCATTAAGTATTATCAATTCCTTTGTATTACAGAAATCCAAGGACTTTTTAAGTACCTACTGTTTTTGTCTGTCCAAGACATTTTTAGAATTTCCATTTTCTGAAACATTAGATTTAACAAGGATTTCTTAATTAGGTATCTAAGATACTATAAGATTTTCGTGCTTATCTCAATTTCTAAGTTATCTATCCATTGGCTTCGTGAATTTTAACATTTTAGTTTATTTCAGTCTAGTGCCCTTTCTATATGACTGTTCTTCTGGTTTAATAGTCTAATTTTTTAAGATGGACTCTTTATAACTGTGGCTCCAGATTACTAATTCAACATTAGAAATTCTTTGAAGACAAGTTTCATTAAATACAATTTTTTGGCCTGTAGATCTGTTGTTTTTTTAGGAAATGTAGTAAAAATGAACATTTCAAACACCTGAAATCTTTCCTACTTATTCTTCACTTTTCTTCTGAATTGCTAGAATTTCTCTTCTGGACTTCTGGATCTAATATTTCAAATTGTTTTAATAAGATTCCTCAAATTTTATCCCGAATTTCATTTTCATGCTTGGATTCCTCCATTCCATTTCTGATTCCTCTTTGAAATATGACAGACTTCCGAAACAGAAACATTAAAGACGTTTATTCATTAACAATGGCTAATGTGTTTTGAAAGTTCCAAATAACCTTTAAAAAAGTAGTATTTATAAAGTTGCTTATTGTCTAGAAATATATGTCCCAATCTCTGTCTTTTACGGGGTTTCTCACTTGTTATTTAAGATAGAAAGGTCCGGTTTTCACTATATTGTAATTTTTTTGTAAAACAACAGACGTCCCAACCAGATTTTTTTTTGTTTTTGACATACAGTCTTGTATACTAAGTAGTTGTTTGATAATTTATTGAAAAAGTAAAGAGTGTTTCATATAGATCTTCTTTTAACGTAAAAACCAGTGGCTTACAAGATATTTCTATAAACTTGATAATTTGTGAAATACAAACAAAACATACGTTGTTATAAATAGAACACGCTGAATGTATTCTCTTTGCTAAATTTGTTTTTTCGTCAGATTTTTCAAATTATATTACTGTCCAAAATTATTTTTTATAATAACCTGGAAAAGTATAATTTTTACTTATTTCAATACATTTTTTATTAGTTGATTGTGACAATTGAATAAATATGTTTGTTTTTGATGGTCATCAATTCCATATATTTGATTTTAATCTGTCGTGGTTTATTTTGATAACAAATATGCAACTTTTGCATACAGAAAGAAATAGGTGTCCCACATGTGGAGATAAAGCAGAATATCACTTCGCTATTTACTAATGAAATTTATTTGGCGTATTTAAAAAACATTTTTTGTAAACAACACAAAGTTCCAACTCGTAAGGGGTAGATTGAATATTACATTGGTTAATTACAACACATGCGTCAGTTACATGAGCTATAAATATGTAGTTAGATTTAGCGGTACTAGTCTGTTCTTGTAGGAATACATAGAAAATAAGACACTATGTTGCATCAAATATTAAACAATACAGAGTTGACTTCTGTCGTACATAAAGCAGAGAGCATTCATACGCAAAACCCTTTATACTTTCAAATACGAGATGTTGTATTATAAAAATCTGCGACACATGTCAAAGATAAAACGAAAATCAATTTAAAACAATTTGTGTGAGCTTCAATCTTATTTAGTTATACTTTTGTTATATAGTATAGTTGCTATTTATTCTTTGCTTAATTTTTGTAGTCTACTATAAAGATGTATCGAAATAGTAATCAAAATTATACGTTTTAAGACATTATGATACAGAATTATAGATTTTTGAAATGCTAATGAAAAGACTAAATGAGGTGAAAACATATAAGATGTGCCATTTAAAACCACATATGTTTGCTCTGTACCTATTTCACAAATTGCTAATTTAAAAAAAAAGAGCTAGAGAAAATGTACTTACAGAATTTTTTGTTTTACAAAAAAGTAGCGCAGTGCCACCAAAACTCTATTTTTCTATCCTTAATAATAAACGAAAAGCATCGTAAATATGTACAACGAAATTGGGCCACTTTTTGTAAAAGAAAAGTTGAAAAAATTAATGAAATAATAGAAAAAATTAAGTAGAAAATGAATTATACATGCCATGGTCCGTTATCATTGTTTTCATTGAATACAAACATTTCAGCTCAAAAAAAATACAGGACCCTTCATATGGTAATATTTACTTGCAACAAAACAATTTTAATTAAACCACCTCCCGTGTCAACAATAACGTTTATTCGCCGAAATGGCACGTTTTGTGGCTTGGCCCTGGATTAAATGTATTAGACAGGACCAGACCTCAGCACCTGGACAACTTATCCATTTTTTTTTGGCCATACACTTTGTGGTTATCTGATTCGGAAGGCAGTAAAGTATATCGGCTGACTCTTCTCAGCCCATTGAGTTAAACAACTCCTCGGGGATGATTTCGCAATGAGGGGATCTTGATTTATGTTACGGCAACGATAACGCGTCCATTGTCCTCCAGCGGCTGTGTGTTTCAGTTTAGGGGTGTGAATTCAGTGCCGCATAGTCTTTTTTACATAAAGGTCGATTTCGAAAGACTTTAGGTTCAGGTGTAAATTTTATATAAAATTCGAAATGAAAGTAATAAAATCCAGACAAATATCAAGTGAAAAATACATTTAAACGAACATCTTTATAAAGAACAGACAAAAGCTTAAAGTGCAAACATATCTGGAGAATTTCAGAACCGGGGAATTCTTTCGTTCCGTTCCAAACCTAAACTATTTCTCGACAAAGAAAGCTTTGCATTAAATATTATTTTCCTTTTCATCACTTTACATTTCCATTGGTATTAAATGGGAGTTTTGGATGTTCCAGTTCGGTACAAGTTCTAGTCGGATTATCTCTTTGAAATGGACGACATAACTATTATATTGTCGTAACCCTGCTTTCATAAAACTGGTTTAACTAGGTACTTGCTCATTGTTATAAATGTGAAAATTTTACTAATAGAGCACATATTGAGCAAGATCTAGTCAAACAAAATTAATTATTTATTTTTATAGAAAAAATGAAAAACTATTCATTTAATGAGTTTTCCAGGTTTTCTAAAATAACAATGATTCGGTTTCGTTTTTCTCAAAAAACAAAAAATAAAATTAAAATTAAAAATCCGGTTAATTGGCTTAAAACGTACACACTAAAACAACTCAAGTAATTCAGATTAAATTCATAAATATTCCAGTCAGGTATAGTTACAGTCTTGGCCGTGCGCAATTTAAATGTCTCTCCTGCTTCACTTTCTTTTTTCTTCTTATCCAAGATTAAACGGATCGTTAAAATAAATCTACCATTGAAGCTGGATCACCAAAAAAAAAAAACGACGGAAATTAAGCCACTAAATCCATCAATAAAAATAATGGTTCCCCGAGCAACTAACGTTTAAGTAAATTTTATTGTTGGCCTCAGTTAAACGGATAAACAAAATCGAAAGGAAAAAAAAACTAAAATAAAATATAACCACTCGGGTGGAAGTTCGAGTGGATTGCCACGGGGGCCAGAGGGTGATTCGAGAAATCGAGCCTTGTTCATGAGGCAATTTATTGGGAGTTTGATATTATCGAAAATTCAGCCCGCCAAACATAAAATAAACATATGTTAAGGAGTTCTTCAGATTTATTTTTTAAGTTCTCATTCATAAAACATGCGTTCTCGAGATGAACTCTTAACCTTTTATGGTAAACAGTGTTCGTAAAAGGTTTCTTGTTGATATGTAAATTAAAGCATCCTCGTCGGTACTACAAATACGGGCATACAGGGGCCGAAAAAGGAACACCTCAAACATTGAAGATTAATACCAATATAAGTAGAAAACAGTAATGTCTAGGTAGGTGCTTTATCACGATTAAAACTTTTACAATTCGTGGAAATAAACGACTGTCCCACTGTATTTTTTCTCTACGGAAAATCTCTTAAAAAGTTTATGGAAGTTCGACCGTAAAATTTTATTTTCCCTCGACGCCGACCGAATCCCAGAGACAAAAATGTTGCATGGGAGTTTTCGATCATCGAGAGACAGTTATTTAAACTCCATTTCCGGACGGGTTTCAAACTGACCTTTAAGTTTTTTTTATAAAATATTCGGTTGTTCAGATATAGTATAGTCTATTTGATATTCATAAACTAAGTGCTTTAAATTTTGAAAGTCTTTTACCAAAAAGTATTTAGATGGAGCGAGATTTATTTTCACGGTACTTCTCTTTAATCTCCTCAAAGGAAAATTTAACTAAAAACCTTTGAGTTAAATGAGCAAGAAAATGATGACTGACTAAAATATTCGGAAATTTAATGAGAAACACACAGTAACTAAAATAATTTAAAGTTTAATTAAGCTTTTGTAGCTTATATTTAGATAACGAGAAATTATTTATGATAAATATTAATAATCAAGATTACTTTTGAAGTGGGTGAATTTATCTTTTAAAAATGTACAGTTCTCATCTAATTTTAAAAGGGTTTAGGTGTATCTACATTTAGAAAACCACCCACATCAAGAAATATCTAATAATGATAAAATGATTCTTGATCTGTGCTTCTGAAAAATTGTAGGATTTTTATTTTCAACTTTTGTGATTTCTACATTTCAGAAAACCGATAACAAAAGAAATAAATCCGTTTAAAAAAACCCGTAATACATCTCGTTTTTCCGCTTCCTCTTTTGCCTTCACCTCAATTTTTAACCAATACGCTATACTTTAAAGCCGCATTTCTCNCGTGCTTATCTCAATTTCTAAGTTATCTATCCATTGGCTTCGTGAATTTTAACATTTTAGTTTATTTCAGTCTAGTGCCCTTTCTATATGACTGTTCTTCTGGTTTAATAGTCTAATTTTTTAAGATGGACTCTTTATAACTGTGGCTCCAGATTACTAATTCAACATTAGAAATTCTTTGAAGACAAGTTTCATTAAAATAACAATTTTTTGGCCTGTAGATCTGTTGTTTTTTTAGGAAATGTAGTAAAAATGAACATTTCAAACACCTGAAATCTTTCCTACTTATTCTTCACTTTTCTTCTGAATTGCTAGAATTTCTCTTCTGGACTTCTGGATCTAATATTTCAAATTGTTTTAATAAGATTCCTCAAATTTTATCCCGAATTTCATTTTCATGCTTGGATTCCTCCATTCCATTTCTGATTCCTCTTTGAAATATGACAGACTTCCGAAACAGAAACATTAAAGACGTTTATTCATTAACAATGGCTAATGTGTTTTGAAAAGTTCCAAAATAACCTTTAAAAAAGTAGTATTTATAAAGTTGCTTATTGTCTAGAAATATATGCCCCAATCTCTGTCTTTTACGGGGTTTCTCACTTGTTATTTAAGATAGAAAGGTCCGGTTTTCACTATATTGTAATTTTTTTGTAAAACAACAGACGTCCCAACCAGATTTTTTTTGTTTTTGACATACAGTCTTGTATACTAAGTAGTTGTTTGATAATTTATTGAAAAAGTAAAGAGTGTTTCATATAGATCTTCTTTTAACGTAAAAACCAGTGGCTTACAAGATATTTCTATAAACTTGATAATTTGTGAAATACAAACAAAACATACGTTGTTATAAATAGAACACGCTGAATGTATTCTCTTTGCTAAATTTGTTTTTTCGTCAGATTTTTCAAATTATATTACTGTCCAAAATTATTTTTTATAATAACCTGGAAAAGTATAATTTTTACTTATTTCAATACATTTTTTATTAGTTGATTGTGACAATTGAATAAATATGTTTGTTTTTGATGGTCATCAATTCCATATATTTGATTTTAATCTGTCGTGGTTTATTTTGATAACAAATATGCAACTTTTGCATACAGAAAGAAATAGGTGTCCCACATGTGGAGATAAAGCAGAATATCACTTCGCTATTTACTAATGAAATTTATTTGGCGTATTTAAAAAACATTTTTTGTAAACAACACAAAGTTCCAACTCGTAAGGGGTAGATTGAATATTACATTGGTTAATTACAACACATGCGTCAGTTACATGAGCTATAAATATGTAGTTAGATTTAGCGGTACTAGTCTGTTCTTGTAGGAATACATAGAAAATAAGACACTATGTTGCATCAAATATTAAACAATACAGAGTTGACTTCTGTCGTACATAAAGCAGAGAGCATTCATACGCAAAACCCTTTATACTTTCAAATACGAGATGTTGTATTATAAAAATCTGCGACACATGTCAAAGATAAAACGAAAATCAATTTAAAACAATTTGTGTGAGCTTCAATCTTATTTAGTTATACTTTTGTTATATAGTATAGTTGCTATTTATTCTTTGCTTAATTTTTGTAGTCTACTATAAAGATGTATCGAAATAGTAATCAAAATTATACGTTTTAAGACATTATGATACAGAATTATAGATTTTTGAAATGCTAATGAAAAGACTAAATGAGGTGAAAACATATAAGATGTGCCATTTAAAACCACATATGTTTGCTCTGTACCTATTTCACAAATTGCTAATTTAAAAAAAAAGAGCTAGAGAAAATGTACTTACAGAATTTTTTGTTTTACAAAAAAGTAGCGCAGTGCCACCAAAACTCTATTTTTCTATCCTTAATAATAAACGAAAAGCATCGTAAATATGTACAACGAAATTGGGCCACTTTTTGTAAAAGAAAAGTTGAAAAAATTAATGAAATAATAGAAAAAATTAAGTAGAAAATGAATTATACATGCCATGGTCCGTTATCATTGTTTTCATTGAATACAAACATTTCAGCTCAAAAAAAATACAGGACCCTTCATATGGTAATATTTACTTGCAACAAAACAATTTTAATTAAACCACCTCCCGTGTCAACAATAACGTTTATTCGCCGAAATGGCACGTTTTGTGGCTTGGCCCTGGATTAAATGTATTAGACAGGACCAGACCTCAGCACCTGGACAACTTATCCATTTTTTTTGGCCATACACTTTGTGGTTATCTGATTCGGAAGGCAGTAAAGTATATCGGCTGACTCTTCTCAGCCCATTGAGTTAAACAACTCCTCGGGGATGATTTCGCAATGAGGGGATCTTGATTTATGTTACGGCAACGATAACGCGTCCATTGTCCTCCAGCGGCTGTGTGTTTCAGTTTAGGGGTGTGAATTCAGTGCCGCATAGTCTTTTTTACATAAAGGTCGATTTCGAAAGACTTTAGGTTCAGGTGTAAATTTTATATAAAATTCGAAATGAAAGTAATAAAATCCAGACAAATATCAAGTGAAAAATACATTTAAACGAACATCTTTATAAAGAACAGACAAAAGCTTAAAGTGCAAACATATCTGGAGAATTTCAGAACCGGGGAATTCTTTCGTTCCGTTCCAAACCTAAACTATTTCTCGACAAAGAAAGCTTTGCATTAAATATTATTTTCCTTTTCATCACTTTACATTTCCATTGGTATTAAATGGGAGTTTTGGATGTTCCAGTTCGGTACAAGTTCTAGTCGGATTATCTCTTTGAAATGGACGACATAACTATTATATTGTCGTAACCCTGCTTTCATAAAACTGGTTTAACTAGGTACTTGCTCATTGTTATAAATGTGAAAATTTTACTAATAGAGCACATATTGAGCAAGATCTAGTCAAACAAAATTAATTATTTATTTTTATAGAAAAAATGAAAAACTATTCATTTAATGAGTTTTCCAGGTTTTCTAAAATAACAATGATTCGGTTTCGTTTTTCTCAAAAAACAAAAAATAAAATTAAAATTAAAAATCCGGTTAATTGGCTTAAAACGTACACACTAAAACAACTCAAGTAATTCAGATTAAATTCATAAATATTCCAGTCAGGTATAGTTACAGTCTTGGCCGTGCGCAATTTAAATGTCTCTCCTGCTTCACTTTCTTTTTTCTTCTTATCCAAGATTAAACGGATCGTTAAAATAAATCTACCATTGAAGCTGGATCACCAAAAAAAAACGACGGAAATTAAGCCACTAAATCCATCAATAAAAATAATGGTTCCCCGAGCAACTAACGTTTAAGTAAATTTTATTGTTGGCCTCAGTTAAACGGATAAACAAAATCGAAAGGAAAAAAAACTAAAATAAAATATAACCACTCGGGTGGAAGTTCGAGTGGATTGCCACGGGGGCCAGAGGGTGATTCGAGAAATCGAGCCTTGTTCATGAGGCAATTTATTGGGAGTTTGATATTATCGAAAATTCAGCCCGCCAAACATAAAATAAACATATGTTAAGGAGTTCTTCAGATTTATTTTTTAAGTTCTCATTCATAAAACATGCGTTCTCGAGATGAACTCTTAACCTTTTATGGTAAACAGTGTTCGTAAAAGGTTTCTTGTTGATATGTAAATTAAAGCATCCTCGTCGGTACTACAAATACGGGCATACAGGGGCCGAAAAAGGAACACCTCAAACATTGAAGATTAATACCAATATAAGTAGAAAACAGTAATGTCTAGGTAGGTGCTTTATCACGATTAAAACTTTTACAATTCGTGGAAATAAACGACTGTCCCACTGTATTTTTTCTCTACGGAAAATCTCTTAAAAAGTTTATGGAAGTTCGACCGTAAAATTTTATTTTCCCTCGACGCCGACCGAATCCCAGAGACAAAAATGTTGCATGGGAGTTTTCGATCATCGAGAGACAGTTATTTAAACTCCATTTCCGGACGGGTTTCAAACTGACCTTTAAGTTTTTTTATAAAATATTCGGTTGTTCAGATATAGTATAGTCTATTTGATATTCATAAACTAAGTGCTTTAAATTTTGAAAGTCTTTTACCAAAAAGTATTTAGATGGAGCGAGATTTATTTTCACGGTACTTCTCTTTAATCTCCTCAAAGGAAAATTTAACTAAAAACCTTTGAGTTAAATGAGCAAGAAAATGATGACTGACTAAAATATTCGGAAATTTAATGAGAAACACACAGTAACTAAAATAATTTAAAGTTTAATTAAGCTTTTGTAGCTTATATTTAGATAACGAGAAATTATTTATGATAAATATTAATAATCAAGATTACTTTTGAAGTGGGTGAATTTATCTTTTAAAAATGTACAGTTCTCATCTAATTTTAAAAGGGTTTAGGTGTATCTACATTTAGAAAACCACCCACATCAAGAAATATCTAATAATGATAAAATGATTCTTGATCTGTGCTTCTGAAAAATTGTAGGATTTTTATTTTCAACTTTTGTGATTTCTACATTTCAGAAAACCGATAACAAAAGAAATAAATCCGTTTAAAAAAACCCGTAATACATCTCGTTTTTCCGCTTCCTCTTTTGCCTTCACCTCAATTTTTAACCAATACGCTATACTTTAAAGCCGCATTTCTCACGCAGCTTTCGATGTCGAATCGATCCGTGATTGCCTCTCGGTGTCAGATCCAGGCCTGGAAACTCATCGAACGCAAAAGTGGCGAATGAAACAGAAAAGCGTCAATAAAACCCTTCAAAATTCTTGCCGTGAAAAGCTTAAGAAACATTTCTAACCGTAAAAAAAGAAAAAGAAACTTTTTCCTGTAGCTGAAATTTATTTTTAATGTCCAGATAATTTTTAACTATCCTCCCAGTTCGTTGTGCGAATGTTATCTCTCAATTATAATGTGAAATTTCGTTCCCAGAACGGAGGGCCATCAAGTTCTGGTGAGTCATTCTGTCCTTTATTTTCCCCAGGGCAAGTTTCGCATATTCTAACGTCTCATCGGGACCCACCCTTCAAATATCTTTGCCAAATAATAAGCCCCCAAGCGTTATTTGCAGTTCAAGCGAGGGACAAAGGGTACACACACGATTTCCAAACGCTTTTTTCTATCGGAAAATTTCGGTTCTATTAACCACACAATTCTATGTTGACTTTTCAGATAAAATCAATTTGAAATCATCGTTTTGAGACGAGAGTTCCATATCACTTCTTTTCTGCTTCATGTGTTTTAAATGCCATTTTGAAGAAAGCATTTTGAACCTACTGAAGTCACAAAAGACATTTCATAATCTCGGCTTAAACGTAAGTTATATCAGAAGCAGATTTCAAATATCTATAATCATAAAAAAGCAATCTTTTTTATGGTTATATGTGGATATTTCAAAAGATCACCGTATTTTGAAATTTTATATTTAAATGTACATATTTTTAAATGAACAATTACGAGTATACTTTATAAGATTCCATTGTAATATGTCCAAGAGGACAATTTAGAAAGTCGACAATTAACTGAAAATCCCGTGAAATTACTAAGAATAATGGCTACTATGGAGAATAACAAAGCACTAAGAAATCTCGTCTAGTATTGTGTTCGTAAGGTTGGCTCTATTTGAGAGGCTTTTTTGGAAATCGAGCGGCATGAAAGGAATTTAATGTTCGCTTTAGGAAATTTGTAAGAAGCTAAGTAGGAGTAATAAAAATGACTGAATGGAAAAAAAACCTTTGAAGGCCATTAGCATCGCGCAAACCCCGTTATCGATCGTTTTATTTTGTTGGAATGGATTCAAAAATATTAGGATATTCGTTTTGGTTAAATTCTACTTTTCTACAGACACAAGAAAATTTTTTGAAATTGTCATTTCTTAATTATTCATTATGTTTAGGAAGGAAAAACATGAAATCTTCCTTTTAATTGAAATTTCCATCATTTTACTTCAAAGAACAATGGAATGATTTATTATTTATGTGATTATTCCAGAAAAATTACTTATTTAGTTCAAACAGCGTTAAAAAAGATATTTAAACATAGTGTTGACATTTAATTTATTTTCAAAACAGGATTTTTATTTAATTCAAAAAAACGGGACAGTAATGATCTGGATCTGTCAGTAGCACGTTATTGTTTTCGCTGGAAATATTTTATGATTTATGGAAGGAGAGCTTCCAAACAACAAAACACGCTTTTAACGGCATCGTGCCCTGGCAATTTTAACTGGGAAATTGTTTTATCGATCACGCCCCGAGTTACCACTCCAAGTGGACAATTTTACAAAGGTCTGCGGTTGATTTAAGAGAGGTTAAAGTCGACACCAACAGAACCTTATTTAAAGAGGATTCAGTGTAACTCAATGGGCGATGCGGTCGCTTTTATCCAGGTGAGTGTTCTTGTGGTGGGTGTCATATCAAAAACGCTTAATCCATGGAATTCCATCTTTTCGGAAAATTAATGGTTTGCTTAAGCCGAAATAAAAGACGTCGAAACGGAAAGGAAGCGACATACCACCGGCAGCAACGGATCGATTTTAAATAATAGCACTCTGGGGAAGTGCCAAAGGTCAAACACTCCTCGCATTTTCATTTTGAAAGGGCAAGAAGTTGCGCCAGACTTTTGGGAAAATCTCATCTTGTATACCGTGTTTTTTTCGTAAAGCTTGAATGAAATTTTTGCCATAAATTCTCCTGTCGGATGGATCGAATAGATTTGTGGCGTCACGATAAAACATCGGTTTATACATTATATTANAACGTAACAAAAAAAAAAACTAAACGTTAAAACTGCAAATAAATAACAAATTTTAAGTGAAAATTGCCAAATTTTTCCAAAACAAAGGCAAAAATGAAAATAACAATTGCAGTGAACCCGTTTGACATTTATTAAAATTGAACTGTTCCAGCTATTTGAATCTGTGATTGATTTTCAAATCATACCTATAGAGCACAGCCAGTTAATGATCTAAATCACCTGTATAGTTGCCAGCTAATAGCGATCATCAGTTTATAACCTCGATATTAATTAAGCGGCAAAAGATATGAACTTGAGAATAGTTTCAAATCATAATAATAACAATTTTGTTATTAACAATTACAATTATTAAATGATGTTTAGATTTCGATAGAATATGCCGATTAATAAAACATTGAAAACGGTCTCACAGTGACGAAATATAAATTTATACATGAATAGAGTAAATAAAAAATTATTGTCTAAGGTAGCTAATATTCTAGACGCATCCATTTTATGGCAATTATAACTACAGTCTTCTGAAGACAAACTTAATGAAGTTTATACAGCATCAAACACGATGTTTAATCTAATTCCTCAAGTAACACTTTCCTAAAATCGATCTTATTTCTAATTTGTGTGTATAAAGTATTCAATAATTGTTCTAAGTTAATTGCTCTAGACAAGAATTTAAAACAAAGATTTGTTAGGCGCATGTGATAAAGACGATAACATGGAATCCCTGATAGAGTCGTTATTAAATACGAGTATTTAAATTTGACAATATTAGGAGGTAAGCAGATTTATGAAGATATGCTGAGTACTCTTTATAGTGACTGGTCTTTATATTCCACTGTCAAAAACTAAGTAGCATTCTTTAGTGGAAAAGTTTTCCATTCAAGACAACGAGAAACCAGGAAGATTCATTTCAACTCCGGAAAATATCGATTCGATCCATAATTTTGATATTATCTGACTATCGAATTGAACGAGACGCTATAACTGAGACTCTGGATATTTCCTAGGAACGCGTCCATCACATTGTTCATGTTGATTTGTGCATGCAAAACCTTTCTGCGAAATAAATTCCCAAATTCCTGAACAGATCCGACTAAAACATATTTATGTATTACTAGGACCCTGGATATTTCATATGTATGCGTCCATTACATTGTTCATTGCGGATTTAGGTATAAAAAAATTTTCTGCAAAATGAATTCACAAAAGTCTAAACACAGAGGACAAGCGAGCTTTAGCGGAAATATTACACTTAATAGATTCTAAAGTTTCAATTGAATTGTCACTGTAGGTAAAATCTAGATAGGAGAGAGTCTGGAACAGTAGCCATGCAAGAACAATGGTCATTTTCTTTTGATTTTCTTGTTTGAAAAGACCAAGTGGCGTTCTCTACTCAAAATAAATAATCAAAATAGTTGGTACGTTTACGAAGTTATCCATTTGTACATAAATGTTTTCATTTTTAAATAATATATGTATAATTATTTATACAAACCTGTCCACTATTCCAGACTCTCCCCTACATTTCTATAATTCAGACAGTAAATAATATGAACGTATTACATGGAGCGGACCAAAGAAATTTCAAGTTCAAAAATTTACTTGAAAAATCTGTCTTCCATTTTTTTAATAGTTATGGTAACATTTGTACTGATTATCTGAAAAAGGGAACACTACCACAAAAGAGTATATATTACTCAGAATTATTTTTGACTTGTTTGAAAACCATATACTCCAAACCAAAACATTTTCTCCAGACTGTGCTTTGCATTTCTTGCCGAGTGTTTAGGTAAGTTGTAAACTTGTTCTGTATTTAGAGATTCTATACTTTAAGGACAGATGTATGAAATTCAATGGTTTGTATTTTTGCTAGTTCAAGCGCTTGAATTTGAACACTATTACAAATATTTTTTCTGAGCTTCATTACTGCATAAATTACTTTTTTCATGAGGCTAATTTGCAAGATCTTTCGGAACGAATCGGAGAATGTTACTTTAAGAATATATACAGTGTTCCTTAATATCGTATCTACAGTATGCACAACGTGACCTTAGCACAAATTTAGAAAAGGACAGATACAAAATACGTATGTCGCGTTCATTCCTACTTGATTGACAGTTGGAGTGAATGCGACAGACATATTTTCTATTTGTCCTTTTCTAAATTTCGTGGACGTACAAGGAAAAGCCACTATGTCACAAATTTACATTTCTGAGAAAAACCGATTTTAATATTTAAGTAAATGCATAAAATCAAATTAAAAAATAATAATTTTTACCCCGATCTTCATGATATTGTTCTATCAGCTAATATGAACTCCATTACTTTTCTATGTTAAAGACAAGAAAAAAAGAAAAAAAAGAAAAAAAGAAAGGTAGGACTTAGTGGCTTTTCCTTGTACGCCCACGATTTGTGCTAAGGTCACGTTGTGCATACTGTATACCCAAAACGGTAAATTTCGCCTCAAATTTCTATTTTGCATATATACGAATTGTAACAATTGAAAATATACAGGGAATTTCTTAAAAATTGTATCCTTCTTTCATGACTAAAAGTTCATATAAATATGTGTCCTAAGTTTTGCTGTTTTCGAGATACGGGTTCTCAAGGTTTTTATAAAAACGCGGCATTTCATTAATATCTTAAAAACCCTTTCGCCGATTTTGATGAAACTTGTCAGGTTTGTTTGTAGAAGCGAAGAGTTTATTTCAACTCTTTAAGATTAAAATGGTGCATCCCAGTGCCGTCCAGATGAGTAACCTAACTATTATTTAAAGAAAAAAATATTGTACACCACAGATGCTTTCTAAAATTTTTTTTTTTATATTAGTCCTTCGAATCTACATCATGTTTATACCTTGTATTTTTTTCGTATATCGATCTGATTTAGAAAAAAGTCAAAACCACTTTAATGCTTTTTTTTTGGGCAAAAATTAAAAGCAGCCAAAAATTTGTTTAGGAAAATCGAAAAAATTGTAAAAAAAATATAAAAAGCAAATGATAACTATAGATGTCGTTATACTTACATTAAGATTGCTAGAATACTTGTTGAAAATTACTTCCTCCAGCCACCGATCTCCTTTGCATTAATAACACACGTACTATTTCAAACAACCCCGGAGTATTCTGACAGTTTGAAATTGACCAATTGACTCGTTACTTAAATCATCTGCAGTATTTGTTGGGATTGTATACACTAAAGATTTGAAATGTCTCCACAAGAAGAAATTTATGCTATTTAAATAAAGTTAATATCTAGGGGGCCATGGCTCTAGCTCGCCTCGTCCTATTCCATTTGTTAGGATATACTTCATTTAAATAATCTTCGGCCAAAAGAGAAAAATTCTCTGGGGTGCCATCGTGCATTTACCACTTTTGATTTCTGAACAAAAGTGGTACATACCTACATCTTTGATTAACAGAGACAATTTAGGCAAGAAATATCTATATGAGGACATGTTAAAAAGTCCCCAATTATACTAATCCATACAAGTACTGAGAATTATTCTTGAAAATTTGTTTCGTCTATGGCATGTGGGTTTTCCTTAGCCGATAAATAATTGTTATGAAAAATCATAATTGCATTCCTTGAAAAATTGGTTTCATCGATAAAAAGGGATTTGGTCATGAAAAATGGGATTTATCCTGATCTTCTGAAGGTACCATTGAAAGAAATTAATTCTTCAAGGAAAATCTTATGTAAGGTATCTTTTTTAATGTGGTAAGGATATGGCTGAAAACCGCGTAATATACGGTAAACGTTTTTGAAGACAAAAATTTGCATTTCTGGCAATTTTTCTGCTGTTGATTTCTAGAAATTCTTCTATTTCATTTAAAACAACTTCTTCAATTTATGATGCTCTAATTAATGATATTCCTGTATGTCATTTATATTTTTTCCTAAATGTAATGTTCCAGTTTGCATAAGATGACGATGTAAATACTTGGTTTTCCACTCGCCAGTCCATACATGAGGTTCGTATCTATAATTTAGTATGGTTATAATAAATACTAATAATAAATTAATCAATAATTTAATAATTTCCTTACTTCGAAATGTTAGTAAAAAAAAAAGTTGTTATTCACTGCCCAGGAAAATGATGATTTTTATGATTTATTCCCAGTCGAATAAAAAATAAACTTTGTCACTTCATTTAAGGTGAGAAAATTTATTTTTCTCACCTCATTGTTTCTTGTTTCGATAATAATAACTCAACTGATATAATCATAAAATGTATTAGATAATTTAAAAGCAATTTTACTCAACTAATTTAATTTGATTTTACAACTGTATTGAGTGTTTAATTAACTCGATTAATATAATATTTGTTTGTAATTGTATATTTGGTAAAGTGAATTAGGCAGCAAATATATGTATTTTCTATACCTGTGTTGTTTTTCAACAACTACAATTGTTGACTTGTCAGAATGACAAATATATTAATGTGATGTTAAATTAAATGAAATACAAAGAATATTGGAACGGCTGAAAAAGAATCGTATTCTAATTTACAGTACAAAAACTACATTTCTAGACCTTACACTATGCAGCTTGTACAAAATACTGTATACAAACTTATGTTCAGTCTACGAAAAAATGCTTTTCTCAAAATGCTAACCAACTTAAAATTGTAATTAGTATGTCTGTAATTTCTTGGTGAATACACTGGAATGTTATCTCTTACTTATGGAATATCATCCCTTTTCCACTCACTCGTTCAATTAAAAATATACTATATATTTCTTAAGAACGAATCAAGGTACCAAAAAAAATGCAAAGGTCAAAAAAGTTTACAGTTCTAATGGTTTGTATATAAAAAATATTCAAAAAAATAAAATTAGAAAGTACCAGTGCCCTAGAATGTTTAATTTCTTAAACAACAATTAGGTTATTTTTCAGGACGTCATGGGAATGCACAATTTTTAAGCTTAATAAGTTGAACTAAGCCCCTTGCTTCTACAAATAAACCAGCCGAGTTTTCATCAAAATTAGCGGAAGAGTTTTTAAGATAATAATAAATTGGCGTTTTTTTTTTTGAAAAAAAGCGGCATTTTATTATTTTTCTTGTATATACTTTGAAATCCATTATTTTGAAAACAACAAAACTTAATAGATATGTTTACATTGACTGTCAATAATGAAAGAAGCCCAAGATTTTTAAGGAATACCCTGTATATTTGCATTTGTTACAATTTGTATATAGTATACAAAATACTAATTTGAAGCGAAAATTTCTGAATTTAAAATACACATACTTTTGAAAATTTAAGATTTTCAAATAACAATATTGTCGTAAATATATTTTTGATCCACTGTAAGTAGGTAGGTTCATATAATAATGAGGAAAACCGCCCACTCAAGCGAGCGATTATGTCAACAATAAAGTTAGATGAACCTTGCACGTAGAAACAATTTCCATACGAAAATAAAGGCCGATTTAATTAGTTCTCAATAAATTTACGAAGAACAATACAGGTTCTAATGAGTTTTGCAGCGAAAGAGGCCCTTCAGAAAGGTGAAATTGTCAAGAATACACACTATACAAACACTGAAGAAATGAGTAAAAATCGATGTTACCTCATGTCGTAAAACGTTCCGGTTTCTTTGTATTACCGAATGATTAATTTGAAGATTTGAAAGAGACTTACCTTGATTTCCTCAAAAATTCCTATCAAAGCAAGAATTGCACAGAGAAATGTCGCAGATCGCAACATTTTCAATAGTTTTTTTCACTGAAAAACACACACCGCACAAGACCGTACTCTCTTGGTTGGAAAGACAACTAAAACTGCTCCACCTACTATCGACGGTATCGCATGCGCCGCACATCTGAGTCATCGAAATCGTTGCCTTGTCCTTGTCTAAATTGATAAATCGAAAAGAGAGAAACGAGCACGACGAGCTGTCATTTAATCGACGGCCTACAATCGACCCAATCGGCCGGAGATCGCGCTTCAAAAAAGAATTCATTTCTCCAAATCGGATTGGGAACGATCATCTGATAAGAATTTGACTTGGCGTTGGTCTTATCGTTTTGTCCACCTATAATTCGTGATTAATCACTAACATGTGAAATTCATTAGCTAAAGGTTTAAATGAGCGTTTTTTTTTACTTTTATTATATTTTTTCTGTACTTTACACTTTTTTCTGCTGTTGTCACGTAAAAAATCTACATTAATTTCGCATTATGTACTATTTTAAAATGTGACAGCGCGATTAATCGTGCTGAAATGCGTTTAAAACGGCGTTACTCCAAAAAATAAAATTGAATAAATCGTTAAAATGCCGCCTGACAATGATTAATACGAATAGCTTCAACTCGTAATTGATAATTAATAAAAGCATTCCAATGTATGTATATTTTAATATAAATGACATAAACATATACATACAGTACATAACAAATTTATATAAAAATGTTAATGACATTCGGAACTAATCTAATTCAATAGAATTTCATGAGTTTGAGGAAGGTCATTCACAAGGATATGTTGGCATAAGGCATCAGAGAGACGTGTCTTGAATTCGGAACCCCTTTTTGTACACCAATTCTATCCAAGACAGTTCTAGAAATAGTAGAAACTGAACCACTATATAGTAAACTGACAATAATCTATCTCTAAGTACTTTTCTGTTTCGAAGGATAGCAGATAGATTGAACGGCCAAAGTGGGACAGAATTTCAAGTGTAACGTGATTAAATTTTTCAATTCGAAAAACAATATCGAATTTCTAAAATATGCTGAATAAAGACCTATTAAAGTTAAAAAACTAAAATAAGTTATTTTTGTTAGATGTTTTCGCATAAACTTCAATGGCGTCAAGTAAATATTCGTGAGGACTTTGTTTTTTGAGATTCTTCATAAATTTATGTTTTTTTTGAACAACAATCGTAATGGACTATGAACCCCTTAAATAACCATTTTTTCTCATTTTAATAATCTACAATTAAATATACTCGCATGTATATAATATTTAATTTTAATTGCCTTCTTGCAATCACTAAAAGTTACTAAAAATTTTAATATGTATTTTTCTTCAGGCCATGAAAAAAATAATCTCGCAAATGTCAACAGAAGTGTTGCTACGAATTTCTTCTTGTTAGAAAACTTACTTTGTTCATTTTCAAGTAAGTTTTTTGGTTTTTTTAAAGTTAAAATGTACAGAAAAGAAAAAAATACATGTTATACTGTTATTATCAAAAGTGAAGGAAACGCTAACAGAATCAACTATATACATATATGTATATATTTTAACAAATATCTGAAAAAAAAAAGGCAAAAGATAAAATAATATATTCAAAATTAGAAACTTTTTTGAGGGTATATTACATACATATTAACAAGCCCACAAGCTTACAAATGAATATTCAGCCTCAAAAAATAAATAAATTATCAATGGAAACTGTGCCTCTAATGAGATTATATATTTGTCCAAGCTAATAGCATTCATTTTTAACAATTTAGGGTAATTAAAGAATTTTACTATGACTCTTTATATATAATTGAAAATTTTATTTATTGTTCTGGTCTTTTCATTTTAATTTTTTTTTGTCGTTTCTCATATGGATATTTTATTTAAAATTTTGAAATATTTTATTTAAATACGTTGTTAATAAAGTTAGGATTCTACTGATCTAGTTATTTCGTTGACATTTATTTTACTTCTTACACTGAACTTTATCTAAAATTGTTTTTTTTTTCCACGACTTTCTTGATATTAATTTTAATAATTTTGAGCGATTGTAAAAAGGCAAATGTTCCTGTAAAGTACATCAATAAAATCAGAAAAAATGATTATTTAATTAATCCTTAGCCAACTAAAATTATCATTTAATTAAACCCTAATTAAGATCAAGGTCACCATGAAAATTTAGTTAATGCCATTGAATTCTGCGCGAAAACGTCTGCCAAAAACAACTCATTTCTTTTCTCCTACTTTAATACATCTTGAGATACTTAAATTTAATGATTTAGGCAATTTTCAGTTATTCAGCATACATTAGAAATTCGGCATTGTTTGTCAAATTTAAATATTGCATCGCATTATAGTACATTGGATTCTTCCACTTTTGCCTATTTAACACATTTTATTTCAACAAATTAAGAAGTTGAATGTTGAATGAAGTTGACTGTTTAGTATGATCTCATCATTACTAAATAACTAAAGCTGTCGGGTTGAAGAAAAATATTATTCTTCACAATCATATTGAAATTCAATTTTCTACAGGGAATCTGAAAAGCGTAGCAAAAACATTTCCAATTGATGAACGAGGTAAATCAGAAGAATAAAGAGGTTCGTCTACCAATTCGAACTCCAAATTGAGAAGTTTATCCATGGCAACGCCCATCTTGTGTGTTGAAGCAATATCTTGTAAAAACAAAATTACTTTTAGGGCCATTCAGTGCTTTTTTCTCACTATTTTTACGCGTAGCTTGGTTTATAATGCTGAGTAATAGTGATGAGGTTTCTCTTTTCCAAGTAGTTGATAAAAAGTGATTCCCATGGCTATGCTAAATTTTCCAAAACAATTTTCCTGTAGATTTTTTACTAAAAATTTCTCTACTCTTGGAATCCTAGAATGTCACTAATGATTTCATGCTGTTTAATTTCCAGATAATAGAAATAAATCCAAATTTCATTTACAGTGAACATGGGATTTGAAAAAATTTGCATCACTTTCAACTCTAACACAGACTAAACGCAAGGTCTGCACTTGTACTCGCTTCTAATATGCGTTCACGCTTTTGCGAATCCATTGCGCAGAAAGTTTTGTCATATTCGTATCAACAAGAATAATGTGATGGACGCGTTCATATGAAATATCCAGGGTGTGAGCTATATTATATCCGTACGTTTTATTTCAATTCGATGGTCTAATAATATCAAATCACGGACTGAATCGATATTTTCTGGAGTTGACACTGAAATAGGTATTCCAGATTTCTCACTATTTTGAATGTAAATTTTTCTTCTTTTAATGAAAGCAATCCAATTTTTGATAATTTAATATCAAGGGTAATCAGTATGTAATCCTTTTAAATTTCAAATGTATGCTGGTAGTTAGTTTAGTTCGATATTTCATTTTATCGATATTACCACTTGCATATTTTATGGTCATGGAAACGTAATGTTTTGTTGTCTTGTAAGCAGTTACGACCAAGTAACTGCATATCAATACCCTCTCGTATTGTAACAATGCGGAGAAATTGTTCATGGACAGAGAGAAAAGGATGTAAATGGAGCTTGTCTATCAACGTTAAGTTTGGATGAGACTTTCTTGATTTTGGCTTGAAATTCAGCGACCAGAACCACAATCAATTTACCGAAAATTACATTCCATTACTGAAGAAAATGTAGTTTCCTGTAAATTAAGTAAATAGGAGGAACATTTAGTAAATTTTCGAAAAATAGGAGGAACATTTACACTTCATCTATATTTTAACCATCAACAATGAACGCATTATAGTTATAAGAAAAAGAACAAAATCTCTTGCGCAAGCTATCTATGAGCTCTGAACAGAAC
Source organism: Hypothenemus hampei (assembly GCA_013372445.1). Classification (NCBI taxonomy): domain Eukaryota; kingdom Metazoa; phylum Arthropoda; class Insecta; order Coleoptera; family Curculionidae; genus Hypothenemus; species Hypothenemus hampei. The sequence continues at coordinate 43,634 of JABRWK010000075.1, forward strand.
AAAAGATTAGGATCACGACAAATTTCCCTTCATAAAAAGGGGTCATGATCGAAAAAGTTTAAGAAGCTCTACTCTAGACACGTACCTATATTACCTCATGGGCATCAAATGTCTTAAAAAAAAACCCGGCCTAGATCAACAAACAATTGACGCAATAGAAATCCAGAAGAAATACATTTTCAAAACATTGTAGCCTGCGGAAGTTTTTTTTAAGTTAGCTCGAAGCTTATTATACGAGAGTCACTAAATTTATATACATATAATGTTTTCTACCGTCCATATTAGAAAAATATTCAAATTGAGCTTGGGATGGAGTCCCAAGTTCGCTGTATTTAAGCAATTTCTCATTATTATAAACGAAATTAGAAAAATGCAAGTTTACCGATGCTAAGTGATTTTTATTTTGCAAAAACATAGGATAATGTCACAAATCGTATTTTTCTATCTTTGTTAATAAACGAGAAACACCACATACAATAAACTTGGAGCACCCTGTATATTAATAAATAAAAAAAAACGAAGAACAAGAGGAAGAAGAAAAGAACTGAATTAAAGTTTTAAACAAACTTATACAGAGTAACATTTCTTTGGCAAAAAAAAATCAAGTTTATAAAATCTGTTTTAAACTAATTTATGAGCCTCCGTTTCTAGACTGATATCGTCGAATGCCTCCACGCAAACAGTCTTTTGAATTATGGTAATTTCCAGAACAGCATTTTCCGGGTAAGAAAATTTGCTATGTCTAATCGATACTAAGTATTACCGACAATGGAGGAAAGACCGAGTCGCCAAGTTTTAGCATTTAAAACGAGTTAAGGGCTTTCTGTTATGATTTGTTTTTCATAATTAGTTGAAATACCTTAAATTTATACAGTGCATTCGTCATTCTTTGTATTTTTTTTTCATTTCTATTAAAAGTCTGATTAATAATTAAAACTTTATAACACGACTTCATTATAACACGGCAAATACAAAATTATTGAATTGTTTGGAGAATGACCGATTCAATTTGTTATTTCCATATTAGCTTTCTGTACGGAGAATAAATATTTGTTCTATGTTTGATATAGCGAGATTTCTATAAGGTCTATATTGACCTAGTTGCTTGTATTCGATACCTTTTACCTTTTTCAAACACATAGGTTCATACATCAAAGCAATTTTCATTTTCATAAAATAAAGCTTTTTGGAATAGTGTCAAGTTACAAAAACTACAGAAATTTTCAGAAAAATACCAGTAAAATTGATTCAATAAATGCCGTTAAAATTAAAAATGTACGATTTTTTTTTAAAATTTTATTAAGTATTTTGTCAAAAAATCGATGAATTGTAAATTTTAAAACACGTTCATACCACAATTTTTTTCCAACAAATTGAATTTCCAGAACTGAAACAAAGCATTGAAATGTATTTTTGGAAATTCATAGCTGGGTCACAAATTTCAAACAAAACGTACAATATAATTATCTATATGTGGTGTATAATTATGAATTCCTATTATTTATTATGGGTATTCAACGTTAATATGTCTATTTTTCCCATTTCCTATTTCAGTGGACTATTTTCGTGTAAAAAAAAGATAGTTATTGCTAAAATGGTAATACATATTGACTACTCATAGTATAACTTAATTATTTGTATTAAAAAAACATACTTAACCCTGCAGTGGATACGTGAGATCTGATAGGTCCGTGCTCTTGATTTTTTATTATCAATTCATGTTCATGTTTGTTCTGCAGTAATTTACATTGATTAATTTTACAGTTAATTTTTCATTGACTAATTCATTAAATATAGGATTTTTCAGTTGGCTTTATCATTCATATCATTTAGTAATGTGAGTTTGACACCAATGATAAATTGTAATTGTTATTCCATTGACAAAAGAGGCAGAATTGAGGTGTGGGCCTATCAGGCCTCACGTATGCGTTCATGTAATTTTTATCCATTTGTGTATCGTAAGGCTTAGAAATAAAGAAACCTTTATTTATTATTTATTGTTTTAAATTTTATATTTATTCAAAATTTATTTGCTCAAAAACTAGAAGAGATAAAATACTTACTTTACAACACTAACAATATGATTCGCATAGACAATCGATCATGTATATGGACGGATCTAAAAAAGTGTCGAGAAATGGAAAGTTGAGTTTATATTTTTCCAAAATAATAGTAACTGAATTTGCTTCAAATGATGACCATAAGTGCTACTCGATGCGCCGCACTACGGAACAAATTGGACCTTTTTGTATCAAAAATCTACAACTTTTATGGGCCTTAAGATAAAAAATTCAAATTTTGTAAACATGATGTCAAATATACTCAAATATAAAAACAAAAAAAAATTGAAATATAAAAAATAAATACATATATTTTAAAGGCGAATAAATTTCAAAATTAATAAAACGAATTTAAAATTGTTTATCTTTCGATTTTTTGCCATAATATACATATGTATAATTTAATTAAATATTACTTTATTGTACATAGCAAAATCTATTAAAAAGTGAATATTACGTTATTTTAACAAAACAGGTTAAAATATGTTAGGAACTTTCTGTTTATACTCAATTTGGCCTGAAAAAAACCCAATTTAAAAGTATAAAATTATTTCTTCGCAAATGTGAAATGGAAGAAAATAATTCAAGTTACGCTACGATCCAGTATCTATTTCTTGTAAATTAGTTTCAGTCATAGTTTTAATTCCTTATTTCCATCGTCGGCGATTCTGGAGAACATGAAATCTTTATCTCGAGTATTTTTTCAAATCCTAGGACAATAACTTCTTTTCTTTCAGCGATTTTATGAGTTGTTGGTATCCATCTCTTGACAGATATAAATCGATAAGTATAGCCAATTAAAAGTACTAATTTATAATATTTTGTTTCAGGAGTCAGATTACGAAAAAGCTGAATTAGAGACCTAAAGAAACTGAAATAGAGAGATGAAAAGACCTCGTACATACGAAATTTGGATTTGATCCAGTTTGAAGTCGTAAAATAATTTTATAGTTTTCTTTTTAATTAATTCAAATGACCTCTCAAAGTTAGTCTTTCTCGTTTATTTCCACCAGATAGTTCGGGTTAATTGTCGAATTTTTCAAAATCAAGAGAAAAGTTTTCGTAAAGAAGCCATTCTTCGTAATTTTTCAAAAACCTGTGTCTCATTCTAAAAGCACTTTTTCATTTTAACTTATATTGAGAAAATAAAGTTTTTTTTTTTGTTCGCTATAACACATGTAAATTATTTTTAAGATAATTTTTTTTCTTTCTCAATAAAAACAAAACAAAGTTGACTCCTCGAATTGCAAAAATGCCCAGTTTCTTTTTAAATATATCAGTTTGCTTAACCCTTTCATGTTTCAATCAAATATCATCAAAATTAAACAAAAACAAATGCCAAACCGCTCTTTTTTCTCACCCGTTTCCGCTGCCCATTTAGAAGACAATGGACAACGATGGGAATTATACTTCCCGTCGCCCATAAAAGGGTTAATTCACTAATTACATTGTACTTTGTTTGTACTATATTTGTCCAAAAAAAAAAAAAAAAANCAAACTTATACAGAGTAACATTTCTTTGGCAAAAAAAAATCAAGTTTATAAAATCTGTTTTAAACTAATTTATGAGCCTCCGTTTCTAGACTGATATCGTCGAATGCCTCCACGCAAACAGTCTTTTGAATTATGGTAATTTCCAGAACAGCATTTTCCGGGTAAGAAAATTTGCTATGTCTAATCGATACTAAGTATTACCGACAATGGAGGAAAGACCGAGTCGCCAAGTTTTAGCATTTAAAACGAGTTAAGGGCTTTCTGTTATGATTTGTTTTTCATAATTAGTTGAAATACCTTAAATTTATACAGTGCATTCGTCATTCTTTGATTTTTTTTTTCATTTCTATTAAAAGTCTGATTAATAATTAAAACTTTATAACACGACTTCATTATAACACGGCAAATACAAAATTATTGAATTGTTTGGAGAATGACCGATTCAATTTGTTATTTCCATATTAGCTTTCTGTACGGAGAATAAATATTTGTTCTATGTTTGATATAGCGAGATTTCTATAAGGTCTATATTGACCTAGTTGCTTGTATTCGATACCTTTTACCTTTTTCAAACACATAGGTTCATACATCAAAGCAATTTTCATTTTCATAAAATAAAGCTTTTTGGAATAGTGTCAAGTTACAAAAACTACAGAAATTTTCAGAAAAATACCAGTAAAATTGATTCAATAAATGCCGTTAAAATTAAAAATGTACGATTTTTTTTTAAAATTTTATTAAGTATTTTGTCAAAAAATCGATGAATTGTAAATTTTAAAACACGTTCATACCACAATTTTTTTCCAACAAATTGAATTTCCAGAACTGAAACAAAGCATTGAAATGTATTTTTGGAAATTCATAGCTGGGTCACAAATTTCAAACAAAACGTACAATATAATTATCTATATGTGGTGTATAATTATGAATTCCTATTATTTATTATGGGTATTCAACGTTAATATGTCTATTTTTCCCATTTCCTATTTCAGTGGACTATTTTCGTGTAAAAAAAAAGATAGTTATTGCTAAAATGGTAATACATATTGACTACTCATAGTATAACTTAATTATTTGTATTAAAAAAAACATACTTAACCCTGCAGTGGATACGTGAGATCTGATAGGTCCGTGCTCTTGATTTTTTATTATCAATTCATGTTCATGTTTGTTCTGCAGTAATTTACATTGATTAATTTTACAGTTAATTTTTCATTGACTAATTCATTAAATATAGGATTTTTCAGTTGGCTTTATCATTCATATCATTTAGTAATGTGAGTTTGACACCAATGATAAATTGTAATTGTTATTCCATTGACAAAAGAGGCAGAATTGAGGTGTGGGCCTATCAGGCCTCACGTATGCGTTCATGTAATTTTTATCCATTTGTGTATCGTAAGGCTTAGAAATAAAGAAACCTTTATTTATTATTTATTGTTTTAAATTTTATATTTATTCAAAATTTATTTGCTCAAAAACTAGAAGAGATAAAATACTTACTTTACAACACTAACAATATGATTCGCATAGACAATCGATCATGTATATGGACGGATCTAAAAAAGTGTCGAGATATGGAAAGTTGAGTTTATATTTTTCCAAAATAATAGTAACTGAATTTGCTTCAAATGATGACCATAAGTGCTACTCGATGCGCCGCACTACGGAACAAATTGGACCTTTTTGTATCAAAAATCTACAACTTTTATGGGCCTTAAGATAAAAAATTCAAATTTTGTAAACATGATGTCAAATATACTCAAATATAAAAACAAAAAAAATTGAAATATAAAAATAAATACATATATTTTAAAGGCGAATAAATTTCAAAATTAATAAAACGAATTTAAAATTGTTTATCTTTCGATTTTTTGCCATAATATACATATGTATAATTTAATTAAATATTACTTTATTGTACATAGCAAAATCTATTAAAAAGTGAATATTACGTTATTTTAACAAAACAGGTTAAAATATGTTAGGAACTTTCTGTTTATACTCAATTTGGCCTGAAAAAAACCCAATTTAAAAGTATAAAATTATTTCTTCGCAAATGTGAAATGGAAGAAAATAATTCAAGTTACGCTACGATCCAGTATCTATTTCTTGTAAATTAGTTTCAGTCATAGTTTTAATTCCTTATTTCCATCGTCGGCGATTCTGGAGAACATGAAATCTTTATCTCGAGTATTTTTTCAAATCCTAGGACAATAACTTCTTTTCTTTCAGCGATTTTATGAGTTGTTGGTATCCATCTCTTGACAGATATAAATCGATAAGTATAGCCAATTAAAAGTACTAATTTATAATATTTTGTTTCAGGAGTCAGATTACGAAAAAGCTGAATTAGAGACCTAAAGAAACTGAAATAGAGAGATGAAAAGACCTCGTACATACGAAATTTGGATTTGATCCAGTTTGAAGTCGTAAAATAATTTTATAGTTTTCTTTTTAATTAATTCAAATGACCTCTCAAAGTTAGTCTTTCTCGTTTATTTCCACCAGATAGTTCGGGTTAATTGTCGAATTTTTCAAAATCAAGAGAAAAGTTTTCGTAAAGAAGCCATTCTTCGTAATTTTTCAAAAACCTGTGTCTCATTCTAAAAGCACTTTTTCATTTTAACTTATATTGAGAAAATAAAGTTTTTTTTTGTTCGCTATAACACATGTAAATTATTTTTAAGATAATTTTTTTCTTTCTCAATAAAAACAAAACAAAGTTGACTCCTCGAATTGCAAAAATGCCCAGTTTCTTTTTAAATATATCAGTTTGCTTAACCCTTTCATGTTTCAATCAAATATCATCAAAATTAAACAAAAACAAATGCCAAACCGCTCTTTTTTCTCACCCGTTTCCGCTGCCCATTTAGAAGACAATGGACAACGATGGGAATTATACTTCCCGTCGCCCATAAAAGGGTTAATTCACTAATTACATTGTACTTTGTTTGTACTATATTTGTCCAAAAAAAAAAAAATAATAGAAACATTTCTGACCACGAATATTTCTTATCTTCATCGATTAACAATATTAACCAATAATGAGGATATTTAAACAAAATAAATAGTATAATTGTAATGAAAAATTGTTCTATTCTTTGAAATATTTTATCAAAATAGAAAATCAGCATTACAGATGAAAGATTTAAATTAAATTGAAGCAAATTGTGAACATATTTTTGAATTGTAACTGTAAAATGTATTAAGTGATTATGGAACACGGTATAAAAAGGTGCAGCTAATTTTACTTTTATAGGGAAAAACTTAACGTTTCACTTATTTGAAATAATTAAACTTAGACGAATTTCAACAGCAACTAACAATAAAAATAAAATTTATTTATTTACCATAAATTATATAGTCATGAATTTTTTATACACTTTTCTTCACAATTTTATTTTAAGTTTACGAAGAAATGCAACATAATCTCATTGAAATTATATTTCCAACAATGTTTAAAACATCTATATTAAATTAAATTTTTATGAAAAAATCGTCTACCTTTCAGAAATACGTTTATTTAATGCCCAACAGAAGTTTCCTTTTTGAAATTTAAATTCTAATTAAAAAAAAAATATATATTTTCAATAGATATCTACTTTTAAAAATGAAAAATATATTGACGTCCTAGCTACTATTTTTTATTATTTTTGGTCCAGCATTATCAATTTTGCACCATTGTGCACCGGTGCATTATTATGATGGAATACCCAAGTGTTTTTCAATCACGAATTTGGTATTTTTGTTAATTCTTGCAGCTGTTCGGCAATTTGTACAGGACACATTGTTCATTATACCCATTTAACAGTGACAGTACGTTGTTCTTTATTAATCCTCTCTTTCCAAAGAAAATTCCAATAATTTTTTTCTGTTTTATCGGAAGGTATTGCATTATTGATTACTGTTCTCCACTGAATTTCATAGCCGTAGCCTCCATTAGTGCCTTTCAATTTTTCCTTGACTTCAAGAAACGGTGCAAAGTCACTGGATTTATACGATATCATAATATAATATTTAAGATTTCAATCATAAATTTGGTAACCGTTCAAGAAGTTGTGGCAGATATTGTTCGCTATACCAGTAATTCTTCTCTAAATACTATACTCTTAACACATATTTTCTTTTCAAAGAAAATTCCAAGTATTTTCTTCTTGACTGAACTGTATTTTCTGACGCTTACAGGCATACTTTTAGTTTCACACAATCATATTTTGTTACGCAATTTAAACTCATAATTTTACATCTTACACCATATCACATGAAGATTATCATGCTTGGTGTATGAATGTTTAATGTTATGTAGAAATATTTTATACAACACATGTTTATATATTTCAATCACACTCCATACATCCCCCACATTTTCTGAAGTGATGTCTGCTGCTGCACTTACTTCATCAACCAAGTTAAATACACCCCTTTTAAATTGGCTGTATCACGTGTAAATGTTGGTGCTTTACCCTCAAATACAAAGTGATTTTATTTTGGCAGGGGTGCCACGGACTAATAAACATAATTGTCGCTTAAAATCGTAGGGAATTAGATAGAACGAGTTGGAAAAGAGTTACTTATTTTTAATTTTTCAGCAAGTACTGCTGTAAAACGCATGAAATAGTACATTTGCTTTAACAGCTGACTGCCTGGTTGCATATTATTTATTGGGTTTTTACATATTAAAACCATAGTTTAAGAATATCTGCTATGTACTACATAGATACCTTTTGTAGTTTCATTGAAATTGACTTTTTAAGATTAATGTGATGTCTTTCGTCCGAAAAGCTAGTTTGTTGAACGATTACAAACATGTTCAATATTCATTCTTTAGAAATAAATAATTCAACGATTTTTAAGTATTTTCGGAATAATAAATATATAAACAAAACCGTTTTATTTGAAATTTAATTGTCTCTTTGCATTTTCATAACGAATGAAATAGTTTTTTCCATAAATCCATTGGATTTTTCATTGATATGACGCCATATAGTTTCCAAATGGATGGATGCCCATGACGAAGGCCAACAGCGTCGAGTCATCCATTCGCGGATCGATGGCGTCGTCTCCAACGGCAACGCCATGCGTCGAGACGGCGGTCACGCGCCGTTGCCGCGTGCCGTCGTATTTTGTTCTTTCATCGACATCCACCAATCTCGTATTCATTAGAGGTAATTTGTAAGAAACTATTCCTTCTGATTGATATAATTACACCTCACTACTTCTTGTTTAAACCTGTTCGGATGATAAATAAAGCTCTTCATTAATTTTTCTTTTCAATATTCGAATAAACTTAAAACAAATTGTTGTTTGAGCTAGAAATGTTTAATGTTGAAACTGCGTGAAGACAGGTAATGCACGTTTCACTATAAGGGGTTTATTGGGATCCCAGGGTGACAAATCGTCATGGAAAAACCTTTTAGAAGATATATTTTCTGAAATATCATCCGTTTATGACGTTGTTATTTTATCGTTTTTCCGTTCTGCGTTTCCATAATTTCATCCATAAAACTGGGCCAGGATCATAGAAATAACAGAATATCAGGCAATTGGATTGGGGTCGTGAAACCCAATAATGCTACCGATATTAAACAATAACTTGTGTCACTTGTTAGTAATAAATGTAATACCAGCTTTAAAAGGTTTCAGAGAAGTTATCGACTGACTTAAAAATAAGGAATTCCCAAGGAGATAACTATGATTTATAGGATGGTTGATCTAAAATCCTTCATTTCTTTGATTTGACATTTTCCTTTACTGTGTTATTGATACAAAGTAAATTCACATCTAAGCTTTCTTGGATGTCGCTAAACTCAAAACAACATATGTTTATGTGGACTTTCAAATATAATATAAAACAAGAAGTTTTCATCATATCGAGCATATAGGTGTATTAGGGAATATCCCAGCTGCATATACCCCAACAGTGTATAGAATTTACAAATTTTACTTGCCTTCGCTTGTTTACAGTATAATTGGAGTTTTAATAGTCATTTTCACCAGCGTATTATCAGAGAATAAAAGAATTTAAATTTATTCGAATAAAACAAAAGATAAATAAACACTTAAAAGTCTGTTTTTGTTAAAGAACTTGATATACAGGTTCGGATAAAAATTCGAATTAAAAGTCATATTTTTTAATTAGTGAAGTTATATCTATATTCGTCGTGTACGGGCAAGTATCTTTATCAACCGAGTTCTCTCGTTTTTTCTACTTTTTGTTTCAAAGAAAGCGTTACAGCTGAACGCTATTTAGATTTTTTTTTATTTTATTTCATTAATACTTCCAGTTCTGTCTAATGATGTAAATCTAGATACAGGCAATGAAAGAATTCAGTTTCAAAACGACGACTCTTCATCGTATATCTAATTGAAATCTTTACATGTCGTTGAATTGGACGAGGAACTACAATTGAGTGGTCACTAAGATCTTCAGACTAAAAACCGTCTTTACCTATAAATAACAAAGCATTTTCTCAAAGTTTTTTTTTTGTACTTTTCGGCATTTAAATTCAACATTAGATATGATTACGAGGAGAACTTTCAAAAACTGCTTTGACAAGTAGAAATGTATTTATTAAACTAATTTGTACAATCGGATGCCAACATCTTTGAAAAATGGCTATTCTTATTTTCAAGTAATTGGTGTGGATTATCAAATTCCACAATTTCTCCTTTATCCATTACAATAATTTTATCGCAATGCATCACCGCCTGCAGCCTGTGCGCGACAATCAACATAGTACAATTGGAGAAATTCTCTTCGATAGCTTGTTGTGCCAAAATCTCCGATTCCGGGTCCATGTTAGCGGTCGCTTCATCCAAAACCACTATCTTATTCTTTTTAATGATCGCCCTTGCCAGACAAATTAATTGTCGTTGTCCAGTTGAAAAATTCGATTTATGATCGGTTATGGGCAGATCGATACTTTTGATCTGATGTTTCATTTGTACTTTTTCCAAACTGTTCCAGATTTCTTCGTTGGTAAATTGATTATAAGGATCAATGTTTTGGCGAATTGTTCCTTGAAACAATAGCGGTTCTTGAGGAAGTATTGATATTTTATTTCTTAAATGGTCCAGGCCAAGAGTTTTTATGTCCACACCATCAATCGTTATACTTCCTTGGAAATTATATAGTCGAAATAGGGCTGATATTATTGAAGATTTACCAGCTCCAGTTCGACCCACAATGCCGATTTTTTGTTTTGGTTTAATCTCGAAACTTATATCTTTAAGTACTTTTTCATGTCGATAAGTTAACGACACTGAATTATAAACAATAAGTCCGGTTGAGGGCCAATTTTCTGGTTTAATACCTTCGTAATTGTCTTGGGGTACTTCACTATACTCTAACACTCGTTCCACAGAAGTCATATTATTTTCCAAATCCGTCAGTTGAAATAAAGCCCACTCAACCAATCCAACTAACAGTGAACCTTTTGTAATAGCCAAGCCGACATCAGCACCAGCCTCTCCTGAAAGTTCATTGAATCAGATATGAAATGAACAACATTTTTCAAAACAACCTGTATTGAAAAACAATAATTTTCCAATTATTGTAGTAACATACATAGTAGATAGAATTTCCATAAAAAAACCAAACGATCTTCGCACGCAAAATGACATGTAATGAGCTGAAGTGTAAAGATCTTGATGTCTATCGAATTCTTCGACCAAAAGTTTTTGAGAATTGCATGCCCTGATAGTGGTGATACCCTCCATTGTCGCATTGAGATGGCCGATTAAAGGACTGCGTGCTGAAAAATATTTATTTTAATAACGAAAGCGTTGACTGATAATGAACTGTTTACATTTTTTGGCAATATTTTTTCTAATGAAAATTAACTTTTAATGTACATACTTGCCGATTCAAGTCTTTTTAAACTTCTTGCCGCCGGTATGTATAATCTTTGTAAACAAATTAATATAGAGACTAGAATAGCAGCCGGAATTAGAAATTTCCAGTTTACCGATGTCACCAGGCCTACAACTCCTCCAACAGCAAACACTATCTGAAAAATTGAACCAGCTTAACTCTCAAACTTTGATTTTATTATTGAAAAATTAATTCCACTTAAAAAAAAGTTGCGTAAAATTCGTTCAACTTTTCCACAACGAAACCGACCAGTTTTACTTACTTTGGTAAAGTGATTGATTGTATGCGGTAAATTTTCATCAATTTGCGTCAAGTCCTGTGAAAATCTGTTCAAAATGTTGCCTATAAAGTAATTATCGTAGAAATTCATCACGGCGGTCGTTAGTTTCTCTATCATTTCGTTGTGTAGATTGATAGAAGCTTTTCGAGCGAAGTTTATGAACAGCCACTGCTTAATTAAATCCAGAACAACCGATGTCGCGATCATGATCGTATAGATTTTCAGGGTCCAATTTGACTTCTCCTTTAAGCCTGTAATTGTACTAGAATCGGTCTCCAATGAATTGTTTAAGGGAACTTTTAAGTTGCTGATGTTTTGTTCTAAATTTATCCTAGAATTTTCCAAAAGATAAGGTTTGAAATGTTATGAAATTTTAATGAATGTACAATGAAATACAATTTAGTGACAACGTTGTGCAATTGGGATGTCAATAATTGAAAAGTTAGAAACCGAATAAGAATAGCTGAGTCTTTTATAAACTCAATAAAATTGCATATATATGTAGAACGTGAAAAAGCATCAATGGAATGTAGTATATTAAGGGAACAGAGTTAAAATAAGAACTCTTATAAAAAGACCAACATTAAAGAATAGCTAGCAAATGACTCTTGGAAAAGTTAGTAATGGGACAAATACGAAACGTTTGTTGAACAAAACGAACTTCTTTAGTGTGAAAAGGACTACTTTCTATTCATTATATAACCTGTCACCATCATGGAATGCACCACGCAACTTACCAGTTAGTTAATGTCCTATCGGAATAACTGCTGGAAAATTCAGCTCCAGTAAACAGTAACAAAATCATGCTAAACACAACGAAACCCCCTCCAAAGGAAAAATATTTCTTAAACACTCCAAAGACAACTTTTCCAGTTTTCTTTACTTCGCTATAAACTTTTTTTTGTCATTATTTAACGATTTCAATAGTGCACTTTTTTCATTAGACTGATCAAATTCTTCTTCTTTTTTACAGATTCCCTCCGCCTCCTCGAGTTCAATTTCCTTAATCAAATCTACTTTAGCCTCTGTCGATTTTCCATTGAAAACAATGCGTCCTTCTTTCATGATAATCAAATGGTCAGCGCTGTTCTTTTGTCTTAAATTATGGGTCACCATGACGACAATTTCTTCTCGCAGGAAATCTCGAACACAATTCTGAAATATATAGTCTTGAACGTTCGGATCTAAAGCGTGCAACGGGTCGTCCAGCAAATAAATTTCGCTTTTTTTATATACAGCTCTGGCTAGATTTATTCTAGCCTGTTGGCCACCACTTAAATTAATTCCCCGATCAGCGACAATAGTTTCATCGCCTTTTTCGAACATATTAAAGTCGTATTGTAGGGCGCACACCCGAACCACTTCATTGTATCTGGCCTCATCGAAAGGTTGACCAAATGTAATGTTTTGTTTAATCGAAGATGGAAATAGCCAAGGGTCTTGTGAACTGTAAGAAAAACTGCCACGCATATAGATTTTTCCTTGACTAATTGGATAGTCTTTGAGAAAAAGTTTAAGCAGGGAACTTTTGCCACTACCCAAAGGTCCAGTAACAATTGTTAAACCTGGTTGTAGTTTCAAGGAAATATTTTTTAAAATGTCCTTTCCTTTAATTGAGACGCAAGCACCACTGAGTACCACTTTGGGTTTAACATAGTCGTTCTTATTATTGTTGTCCAATTCTTCGCTGTTAAGGATTTTATTGATTCTATGTGTTGAAGCATACAGTTCAGCACCCCGACCCAAACCCACTGGAATTAACATAGCAACTGATCTTTTAATATCGCCGTAACATTTCATAGCATAAAAAATGACTTCTGCATCTGCTGTTCCAGTTATAGTGATGTAAGACATAATTAAACCATAGAAGCCCAACTGAGAAGTTAGCATTCCCAATATAAAATTGGCTGAACGTAAATACATCGCTTTCATTAGAAAACTCATTTCAAGCCTGGAAAATGTTAACGTGTATTATAATTAAGATGTGAGAAGTGTATGAACTTACCGTCGTCTTTCCTCAACTTTTGAAGAAAAAATCTTCTCCCAAGTGTACATTTTAATAACTTTAATGGCTGATAAAGTTTCTTGGGTAGCTTGAAGTCGCTGATCCGTTTTCTTAGACAAATCCAGTCGCAAGTTCTTAATACATTTCGCTATGAATACTATAATGGAAATTAGATCTTTGGAATTCCATTTCACAAGAGATTAACATAAAACTTACTTTGGGCGGGAACAATCGTAAGCAATATAGCAATGCCCAGTAATCCAGGCCATCCCATTTTATTGAAAATTAAATATCCTACTACAATCACCCTTATGATTTCAATCCACACTTCATTGAATAACATGACGTTATGTTCGAAAATCATCACATCCTTTGTGATTACGGTAATTATATTTCCCAAGCTAATTTCGTTTAGGGCCTCTGGAGTGAGGTTTAATACTTTCCGATAGACAAGTGAACAAAAACACGTTCGCAATTTGATTGCTAATTGTTGTATAAGTATGTGATAATTTTGCATTAACATGGCGTGAGCAAGTTTGATGCCAATTTTAAGACTGGCATAAAAAATAGCGTCTTGAAAAGTAATGTTCGTTTGCGTTGGGTTAAAATAAGATACCAACTTAGATATTGCCAGAGGTTCCACAATGCTATTAATTAATTTCCAGGTTAAATTTATTAAGCCCAAAAATAGGTATTTCCAACCAAAGCTTTTCCATAAAACGGGAATAAGGGATTTGTTGCCTGCATCTTTGTTTTTACGCCATATTCTTTCGAATTTGTCTCCATTGGTTTTGGCCTCGCAACTTTTCACTACGTCATAAAGATCGTCCTCTTCTAAATCTTGTTTTAAAGATTTCTTGAATAGTACGTTGGTGTACCTGTAGAAATTGAAAAATTCCCATGGCATAAATTTGTAATAAAAATTAAGTATTATTGCATGGCATTATTCTTACAACAAAGTTAAACATAGAGATTTTAAAAATAAATTAACAATAAATTTTATTTTTTTTATATTGCAATTTCAAATGTTAAATACTTTACACAAAACGTATATTACTTTTTATAAATATTTACATTTAAAATTTTATTATATTTATGTATTTAACATAATTACTTTAATCCAACAAGGTTCTTTTCATTCAAATAAACATATTATCATACTCGTATGTATAAAATGTAGTGAATACTCAAAAATGGGGATGGTTGTGGTAAAGAAAACAAATATGTAGGTATTGATCATCAAAATATGCAATGGCATTGGCTAAATTGGGGTTCGAGTCATTAAATGTACCAGGTACGGTCAATTATTTCTATTAATAACTGTAAAAGATAAAGGGGCAAAAATGCAACAATATACTTTAAATCTGTGCTATTATGTGGTATATTCTAGTTGGTTCATTCAATATTTTATTGATTTTCGGATTTAGTTAGAAACTATAGCGTTAGAAATCAGAATAATCATTAATTGTAGGAGAAATGAAACGTTTTCATGAAAAATATTTTATTTTTCTTTATATTATTCCACTATTAATTCGAAACACTTTATAGTATAGCGAGCCAATTTCAATTCCTACAAGTCTGCCAAAAAAAATCCTCTTGATCTCTTAAGAACTATTCCACAGTAATCATTGGAAGAAACTGTTCGACTTTCCCAATTTTTCTTTATTTAAAAAAAAAAGATAATAATCTGTAGGAATTAAATCAGATGAATATGTAGGGTGTGTCGAAAATTCTAACTCCAATTCAGATGGTTTATTCATAATAATCTTCAACTTGTGTACTGTTGTTTGTTCAGGATTTTCGAAATCCATTTCGCAAAAAATTAAATAAGATATTTTTTGGATCTCAACTCTACGTTTGAGTTAGACGATCTGAGAATATGAAATTATAGACTAATGCCCGTTTGCACCAATGTTGGTTAAAATTTAATCGGTACTTAACTGACAGCTTTATACTTTCAATCTGTCAGTTAAGTACCGGTCAAATTTTAACCAACATTGGTGCAAACAGGTCTAAATCGATTATTTTCTGGAGTGGATTCTGACAAAGGGGTTTTTTAGTTCTTTCATCATTGTGAATAAAAAATGATTCTCATTTTTTTCTATATTTATAAGAACTAAAGTATCTATTCACTTCTCAGTACGAGTGCCATCTACTATAACAAGTTATAATAGGAGTAAATTCTGATTAATAAGCTGCACTCATATAAACAATTGTATAAAATATAAGCTAAACACCGTGCAGCGTGCATTTCTTTGGATCTTTAATCACGTAATGCTCTGCATTTTCAGGAAGTAACATCTCAACTTTAAAACTTTCAATTACTTTTTAAGTTTTTGTGATTAACGTCGATCTTCAATAGGTGCAATTGTCTTGCAATACACCATTTGTCAGGACGCTCTCCGTCCTTTACGATTTTCCGCTTCAACTACTTGAAGAATTTCGACTGCACTTTTTTTTAATCAAAGTAAATGTTGTATTAAAGACTTTCACGTTTGTTTTTTTTTTGAAAAATAACTATAAATAAATGAAAACTCATTCAATTTCCACCAATGGCCGGAAAAATAGTTTAATTATGAAAGGTTTATAAGTAACGCTAGCATTCACATCTTGTCAGGTTTTTCTGATATGTATTTGGTCTATTTCAATTGTTTGGTTTATTTAGATATGCACGATTGCATTCTTCACGCCATGGAAACCGCAATTCAATCTTTTTGTATGAAAAAAAAAAGATGTAAAAGTTTTCAATTCAAACTTGAGCAGTACTCAGACTACAGACCCAAATAGACCAGTTAAAATTGATTGACAATCATTAATTTACATTCGAATTTTTAAATTGTTATTAGTGAATAAGAAAAAACTGTTTTGGAGAAACAAAGTAATATGTAATCGAGCATAAGTTTATAGTAACTGAAATATAAAACTCCAAAATATAAGCAAAAGAAGTGATCACTAGTAATAAAAACTTCACATTAATAAACTACTTACTGAAAAGTCAACAGGGAAAGCCAATTAGCAGTTTCCCTAGGATTCTGTTGCCTGGCAATTTTCCCTACATGATCCATTTTTATTATACAGTTGCTATTGACGCGTCAAAAGTTGCGGCCAAAACACTGGTTACAACGAACAACAAAAGAAAATCAAACATTCAACGTGATTTCTTAAATCTTAGTACTCGATTACCGTCTCAGAGAAAACTAATCTTTAAGAGTAATAATACATTGATATATCGCCCGTTTACCAGATAACTTATTAAATGTGAAAATAATATAATTCTTAATTAAACAATCAAGTCAACCAATTGAAACCTTCTTTTTCTGTTCAACCATAAAAGGAAGGGAGATACAGATTGTTGCTCAATTTGATAATAGAGAAGAAAGCCAAAATGTGTTAACAATAGAAAAGATTACAGTCTTTGTTTAAATTAGATATACATATGTACGAATGAATTGTCACTTTTACGTCTGCTACACCCTTTGTTTGAAATGACAATATTTAATAACATTGTAAATTACAATTTGTAATTTATTTTTTAAAGTTAACTAGCAATTGACGTCTACCATTCATTTTATACAGAAGTATTCGACAATATTCCAATTTCCAGAATACGGTAGTTGAAGTGGAAACTATCTGGAGTAACTAACAATTCAAGAAGTTTGTGGACGGAATCGAATTTAAATTATTAGCTGGTTATCGCCCAACTGCAGCTGTTACATGCGTATATTTCAAAGCAATTTTATTTAGCTGAAATTCCGGATATAATGCAACTTGACTATCAAATAATACGTCATTAATCATGGCAAATTGATTGCTTAATACTTTCCAGAAATATTCAATTTAACATTAATACATCACATATTTTATCATAAATCATGTTTGGTCTGTAGGTTAAAGATACCAATCAACGAGAAGAACCAAGACAACATTTGTTATTAAAAGTTACTTAAAATAAATTCTATATTTAATATCCACTCAAATCAACATTATAAAGTTTACATCTAAAGATAACACTTGTCATTAGTAAAAATCTATATTATCACAACACTTTTCAAATAAGCTCCTCTATTTTATAAACCTTTTTTCTTTCTAAAAACTAACGTATGCCACTTAATAATGTTAACAACTAATATATGTTATTCAAGGGGTATTCTATTTATATCCTTAGGAATGTCATAAACTCCACACACCCTATTAGCTGGTAACGCTCGATCTAAAAACATTAAAACCTTAATAATATTAACATTTAGAGAAATCATTTAACTGACCAATTTGTTGTGGATAGGGCAAATTAAGGTTATTCATTATTTCTACAAATTGATCCTCTGACTTTGTTAATCTTGGATTTAACCTTTTTTCTTCATCGACAGTGGTAGAAGTTAGTCCCTTGTAATCATGTGCTGGGAATAATATGGTATTGTCGGGCAAAGAAAATATTTTTGTATGGACACTTTTAAATAAAGTTCTTGGATTACCCTCTTGGAAATCAGTTCTGCCACAGCCCCGAATTAATAAAGCATCTCCTGTAAAAGCAATGTTCTGAAAAAATGACGAATTCCGTAATTAAAATTTTTTACAATAACTTCAACTTACTTGATTTTCTGAATAATAAGAAACACAACCATTTGTGTGTCCTGGAGTGCTTAAAATAGTCAGCCGGTGACATCCAAAAATTATTTCATCATTTTCATCAACAAGAATGTCTGCTTCAGCTCCACTAGCTTTGGATATTATTGTTTCACATCCTGATAATGCCCTTAAATAACCAGTACCAGTTATGTGGTCTGCATGCATATGTGTATTAACTATAAATGGTTTTCTTGATGTACAAGTAAAGTGAAAAACTAATATTACCAGCATATTTTAACTTTAAATTAAGATCTTGGGTCAATTGGAAATCACGTTTAACTTGTTCTAGTACTGGGTCGATCAATACGCATTTTCCAGTTTGGGAACAGCCTAGAAGATATGTGTATGTGCTACTTTTGTGATCAAAGAGCTATTATTTGAAAGGTATATTAAAAAAATCTATTATTTAATATTTGATAACAGTACTATTGACTCACCTGTCTAAATATTAAAAAATTATTAGTGTATCCGCTGAATTTGCGTATTATTTGATTTAATGTTCTAAAATCTCTCATTGTTATCTGTATTTTGTCTATAAAAGACACTAAAGGCAATTTTTTTTCTTGTGTTTTCGTATAAGAAAGTAATGATTGAAATACTACTGAACGAAATTGAATATTTCGTTTTATAACAATGCTAAATTTGACAAACCACAGACTAAATAATCTTCACAGAATCTTTAAAACAATATTAATAATTACATACCAAAATAACAACACACTTAAAACTAAAACACGTCACATTAGATATGTAATATCAGCTGATTCTTTGACATATGTTAGATAAATGATATTTGACAATTCCAATGTTGCCAGCTTTAACTTCTATTAATATTTGTTAAACACAATATGTCATATTTTTAACGATTATAAAATTTTATTATAAGATGTTAATGAAAGAAAAATTCCACTATACCGAAGACTCAAATAAAAACTTTAAAATACCTTTATATGTTGAACACAATTTGTTGAATAAGTTAATAAAAATATTATTATTGAGATGTGAAAGGCCATGTTTATGATTTTCGTAGCAAATACCCGCTAGCCTGGTCTAGAAAATTTTTAATAAGAAGGGCCATTTCAGACCTGCCGACAGGACTAGAAGGTAAGATTCTTGGAGCATGACGATAACATATTTCACGGTCACATATTACACATGCAACGGTTTCGATCATCAAAAAGTCAAAGTTTAAGTCATGTCATTGGTCCATTTCAAAAAGTCTGATTCAGGTTCATGAGTATTGAACCCCTTTTTATTTTTTATATATACATTTTTTTGATTAGCAACATTTTTAAGATTTTCGTTTGATTCTAAGTTTTGTAACATCTTTTTTATTAGAAATGGCCGAACATTAAGACATTTATAATAACAAAAACCCACATTAATCGGCATATTTGGAACTTTTAAGCGGGCGTCTATTTTAAAACCAGCGACGACGCCACTCGTCAGTTTAGAAAGTAGATCATTGGCAAAAAAACTGGCACAAATTTTGCAACTTGTTTTGGGTCAGAGCTTCTCAAATTAGGTCTGATATTTTTAACTCTTTTCACTCAGGTTTCCCGCCAAAGTTTTAGATGACGGTGTAGCGAATAAAGTGATTCTATCTTTTGTTGCCAGACAATTACTAAGAGACAATCAAGGACAACAACTATGCCGCTTCAAAGAAAACCCACTCGAATTCCGTGTTCCATATTAGGTGCAAACGAAAGAACCGGTAGGGTTCAAGGAGATTTATTGTTATTATTTTCTTTATTTCCGTCTTGTCTTGAATTTATTTATGTTTCTGAATTTTTATATGTCTGGTGCGACATTTTTTTATACATTTACTTCCCTGGGACGTTCATTGGGAAAACATTAACAGAGTAGGTAGAGTACCGTGGATAGGTCCTAAATCCTGAACTGTTTGAAATTCTCCAATGGTGTAGTGCGACGTTGCAATAACCAAGAAAAGAGTATATTAGACTTGACTTATCTATATACAAAATACATAATTGACATGATTATCGTATGTGTTATGATAAAGAAATATTTCTTTAATTTTATACGGAGATTTGTTTATTGAATTTATTCAGCAATTTTGCCACACACTGTATGATATATAGTTCCTTTCGAATCAGCTGATTGCGACAATAGCAGCTGATCGGGAAAACAAACGAACGACGCAAAATGGATCCTGCAAAGCAGTAGTTCTGATCGCAGAGCGATCGCGAACGCGACGTTGCGAACGCTTGTATAAAACGGACTATAACAAATAGCTTTTATGGTCGATTTTCGGTCTGATTTGACGGGAAAATCATGTATGATTGAAATTTCGCGCCATATTTTCTGGATTTGTAGTGACAAGCTTTAGCAATTCAGGATATAATTTTTTATTTGGTTGTTTATAACCAAATATTGACGTTTTGTTCCTTTGTTGTGCAGGTAAGTGGTTTTTCGGCTACTTTCGGTTGTTATCGGGAGATTATGTAAAGAAATTTTTTTTACAACATTGCCGGCTTGTCTAAAATTTCTTTATTTATAGTATTTTAATAGAGTTTATTTTCTAGTGTCTGCTTTAAAAATATGTTTTTTTACTAAAGTTGATCATTAACATAACCTTCCACTGAAAGAGTTATGAATGTATAATGTTCAGAATCAATCACAAATTTTTATTATAACTCACAATCAGTGTATGTACAATGAAAAGATAATTTTAAAGTTTATTTGTGAGATTATTAAATTTGAAGAAAAGATCATTACGTCTTGCGAAGTGTCTTCCACTTGTACGGCAAAAAATATTTAGATTTTGTTAAGTTTTACAAAATAAATTTGAGAATATTATATGAAAATTGGCAATGTTATTTAGCGGAATCCAAAATTGGACACGGTTGCCAGATCCATTGATCTTTCATTTACACCACTGGATTTACTGGTTTAAATTTTCATTACTGATCTGAAATATAAATTGATTCATCCATTATTAAATTCAATGAGGGTTAGAATGTACTGTGCCATTTAGAGTGTTGAGTATCTGGCGGTTTTTTCATAAGTGCAATGAGAACAGTTTCTTTGTTAGCCCTTTATTTCACTCCACTTTACATTCTATAAAATAAGCATTGGGTTTTAAGTGAAAATCTACCAATAGAAACAAAATTGGATCTGGCAACCCTGAAGTTCGAGTCAACCAACTGCTTACCATCGTATTATACCTGGACGTTCGAAAAATAAACGAATGTTTAACTGATCAAAGTTACCGATTCAACGAACCATTATTGCATTTATATCTATTTGATATCAAAAACTTTCATTTTCGTGATTATATTATTGTACGTTGCTATGTAGCTTCTGACGCAATTCGAGATTTTATTTCACGGATCGATAGTAGCGTTTCTTTAGACAGTGTCTCTCTTCAATTACAAAAGTATTTGTAATTGAGGTATGCAGCAATTAATAAAAAAGGAAAAACAAGGAAACGGAACCCGAGAGTGTGTCCACTTCCTATTTATTCAGTTTACAATACCATACAAAGCATAAAGTTTATACCTATGAATTTTTTTAATCAAAAAGGAATTTCATGTATTTTTCGGAACAGTAAATACTTCTCATATGCGTAATTTTTAAAAAGAACACTTCTATTCGAACACTAGTAACTATAGCAGCTTCAACCCTCTTACAGGGGAAACATCAACCCTTCAAATTTTAAACGGGGAAGGGGGTCAAGTAGTGCGTCATTTTAAAACCTTTAATAAATTTTCTCTTTGCAAATTTATAAGATATGTATTTTTTCAATTTGAAAATTTACTAGAATTAACATAGAAAAATTGGAAATATACAATTCTTTATTCATAGATTGACTTTTCCATGTAACAGTAAAAGGAGCTTCAGTGATGTTAAAATAAATTTCGATAGCGAAAACTAATTAGAATTGTGATCGGTTTATTTAACAGGTTACAAAATTTGAAACGAAAAATTAAACATACACACATCTCCTGTGGTCGAACGAAGGCCACATTGAAAATAGCGCGCCAGTTCGATTATATGTATTAAACAGCCTTGGGGAGGCCTGTGAAATGCGCAAAAGGTTATCTTAATGCGCGTATTTAAATTCAAAAATTAAGAATTATGATTTTTTTTTCTTTTTTAATGCGCATTAATTTTGCAACTCTTCCCTATTGTATTAGCATTAGTGCACGAAAGACAATGGAAAGATTTATCTTTTTATCATTTTGAAATTTTATCAATATAAAAAAAAATAACAAATAGTAAATGTTCAGATGACATTTTTAGATTTTTATATTTGATGATAATATTTATCTAGAGATTTTTGAATAAATAGGTTGCCTAACTCTACAGAGTGTTTATTAAACATGCAGCAAAAGTTTAGTAGAAAATTCATTGTACTACTGTATTAAAATTTTTTGTCCTTGAATGATTTTTGAAAAGATACTTACAATTAGTTTTGAAGACATAGAGCAATAAAGAGAAAAAAAAACATTTTTTATTAATTACACTTTATAAACAAAGATTCTTCATCTACAGAAATTGCAGAAAATGATTACCACCATCCCATACATAAGTATGGAAGTTCCTAATGGTGTTTCTTGAGAAATTTACTTCATTAGTAAACGCTCGGTTAAATCGGTATCATAAACATCAGTAATTTAACCATAAACTTCTTAATTGTCGATTCCGTCTTCATCGTGATTTGTCTCTTTGAGTTTTGGTTTGACAAATTTTTGTTAGTGAAGTTATCTAATATACGGGGTGTCTCTAAAAAATCTTTACAACGTTATATCAGATACGGTACGACTTAAAATAAGTCTATCACGTTTTTCCGATTTAAATTCATTGGATTATTTTTTAAGAGATCATCTTAAATTCGTCGTTTACATGACACTAATGGAAAACGAAGCCCAACTATGGCAACGTATTCAAGATGCAACAAATAGTCTTAGAGGTGATGAAGAAATTAAGCAAAGGATATATTTTAATATTTGCACTGATGTTTTCGTCATTTAATTTTTGTCTCAACGATTAAAATTGCAAATTTCGAATAAACTATAAAAGTAATTAGTCTTACCAAAAGTATTTTTTTCTAGTAAATAATTTACTTA
The DNA here is from genome assembly GCA_013372445.1 of Hypothenemus hampei. Lineage (NCBI taxonomy): Eukaryota > Metazoa > Arthropoda > Insecta > Coleoptera > Curculionidae > Hypothenemus > Hypothenemus hampei. The sequence continues at coordinate 67,068 of JABRWK010000075.1, forward strand.
ATTTAAATTTTGAATTTGAAATATTTTTTTATCATTGGCGTAAAATTATAGAAGTTAATACATCTAAATTCTACACCAATGGAGTGATATTAGTTATCATTTTGATATGCATTATTTTTGTCCGATAAAATAGTATGAACTCATCAAAAGCAAAATCACGTAAGGTATTTTAAATTGAAAAAAGATTTCAAAATTGCAACTTCAGACCGTGTAGCGTTCAAACGGAGCAACATTGTACTAAGGTAAGTTTAGCAAAATCAACTTATTTTGAGCCGTACTGAGTCTGATGAGACCTTGTAAAGGCCTTTTAGGGATACACTATCTATCGCTATACGAACCGATTAACTGATTTACATTATAGTATACTATATGGGCTTGACAAAGAGAATTTCATAAAGACTAGGTTGTAGGTACTGTAAATAAATTTCTAATTGTAATTTGGAATTAAGACAACAATAATTCTTGACAGAAAATCTTCTCAAAATATTCATTAAAGTTCTCATAAAACAACAAATTCAAACGCAATGGGGTTTCAGGAAGGGTAAATCCAATAATAATGATAGCACTGGAAAAGAATTCTTGTAGAGAAAGATCCTGGTATTTCTACCAGAAAAATTAATATCAGTCATACGACCATGTGCCAAGTTTTAAAGCACTAGTCCCTGCATCCCTGCCAATCTCTCCTTACTGTCCTGTTAATTTAGCTCCACGAGTTACATTTTAACTATGGCTTCGGTATATATCGGTTCACATACAGCTGGTGCAATACTTTTTACCGATAAAACAACTGGCTCAAGAAAGCCAATTAGAAATTTTCTTAATAGCCATGTGTGAGTTCTCAATAACCAACAGAAAACATTTGGGCTGGTTTGGGTTGTCTAAGTGACCACTAAAAAGACTTATCTGTAAAGTAAATTTTAATTTTTTTATACAAATCCTACTTGGGTTTCTGGAGGATGTAGCAATGTGCAATTAAAAATTCAATGTGGCTTATGCACTATAGGCACTAGCACATTTTAGTCTTATTGCACATGCATTTTTAAAAGTTCTTAATGAAGATTATTGGATTGATCGAGACTTTACTTATTGCTTGCTGGAATCTCAGATTTAAATCTGTTGGATTTTCTCGTATAGTCATTTGAAAACATTGGTGTCCTTGGAAAAATGAAGAAGATTTAAGAAATGAGATAATTAATATTGTTTTTGAAATAGTTCGACAGTCATTGGGAAAAAGATTGGGGAAAGCAGGATGAAAGAAGGAATGAATGAAAAACTTACTTATTAGGAAAAAAGAAAAAAAAGAAAACGGTATGGAATTGAAAAAAGTTTTTTTGAATCTATCGAAACTATAATAGTGCAATTAGAAAATCATAAGTGATCTTAGTTTTGAGTGTGTCTGATTGCAATTAATTACTAAAATGAGCAATATCCGCTTTTATAAGGAAGAAAGGAAAATGTCCACAAAACCATTCTTACAAATATATTCAGTTACAGTTTCTATTTAGTTTCTTCTCTTACCGATTTCATACGTTCTACCTTTCATTATTATTGTTTGATTTCTTCTTTTCATTCACGCTTGTTTTATCCGAAACCTTTTCTTAATTTATTTCTTTTTCGCCTATTTCTAGTAATTCCACAGTTTTCACTAAAAAATATATTTCTGGTCTGATTACTCTTTCTGCCTCCTCGATTTGATCGTGTTGCATACAAATAAGCAGTTTGTCAAAACTTAAGAATATAAGTGATAAAAATAATGAAAAACTAATAAGGTTAACTGTTTGTGAAGCAGATATTTCAGATTTACATCCAGTATTGAATCAGTCCCTTAATAGCTGAAGAATTTCAGGACATGGCTCATGTACAACATCTAATGCTCTTTATAATATAATATACATAAATATAATATAGCTAAGGATTTTTTGAAAGAGAATGCAAATGAAGAATATTCTAATTTCTTTAACTTCACTTGCGCTACTTGACATGTCTAGAGTAGCATTGTCTTCAAGTTAAAAAAAATCATTACAGATAGAATCGTGAAGTTTCATTTGTTTGTCCATACAATTGGAGTATGAATCGGTGGCTTTATGTACCTTACTTGAGTTTAAACAATTTTTGAAGTGATTGTAAGTAAAAATATCTATTTCGATAAATTACGGGAATTGACCTCTAAGAAACTAGAAGGTAACTCTTGTATATATTGTAGTAATTTTCTTTTTTAAGCTGAAAATTATTAATTTCATCCTTGTAGCAATCTTTATCTTTTAGCCTGTTTGTAAAAATTTCTTAATTATGACCTTCAAATTTTCTAAATCAATTTATAGAAACATCAAAACTGAAAAATTACTTCAAATAATAGAATTTTTATTATAAAGTTGGCAGGTTATATACAAAATGAGCTATTGCTTATCTTGAATATTACCTGCCAGAAATTGTCAAGTTGATATTGTCAATTTGATAATTTCATCAAAAATTTTAAATAAGAAATGAAATAAAAATTAGACCGTTAGGAGGGTACTCGCCATAGGCAATAATACCAGCTCTTGTAAATTATTAATAATTATTTGTTTTACTATGTGGATATGCCTATAAGTTTGTGTAAAACATGACTACTAAATTTGCTGTTGAAAGTTATGAGTTGACCTCAAAGATTTGAACATTCTTCGAAATTAACCAGTATATGACTTCAAATTATAACTTCACTTTCTAAATGCAATTTTCTTTTCAGATCAAAATTGAATTATGCCTTCGCTACTCGAAGCTCTGGAACAAAAGTACGGTGATCCAGTCGATTCAGATTCCAGTCCTGATGCTGATTCAGCCGGAATATCCGTGGCCATATTCGTGCCTTGCAAGTATGTGGAAACCAAACATTTAATTTTTATTTGATATTAAAATTTCATATTTCGATCGTATGTTTTCTTTAGATCACCAAGGGCAGCAGTACCTGCTCTTTTAGTACTGAACGATTGTGATATTGCGACAGCTGGAGAACGTGAAGCTTTAGTAGCCAAATGTTCCAATGTGGAAGAACTAGACTTGGCCAAAAATAAACTTGATCAATGGACTGAGGTAAGTTCTGTGTTTACTGTATTAACACACGAATAACGTCATTTAGAAAACAATTGTGATTTCAACAGCATGAATTGCAAAGCAAACATCAGATTTGTTTCTAAGTGATTTGAATTTAATATAGAATTAATTTATAAAAACGTTTTAATAGCTTATAAAAAATTACAAATTAATATTTTTTACAGGTTTTCGGTATTTTGGAGCACATGCCTCGACTGAAATTCGTCAATCTCAGTTTCAACAGTCTTTCAAAACCAATTGACATAAGTCTGGATAAGCGATGGGACGAATTACGTAATTTAGTCCTGAATTCGACCTACGTGAATTGGAAGAGTGTACAGAAAATTCTGGACCATTTACCGAATTTGGAGGAACTCCATTTAAGTCTAAACGACTACAACAACGTTAATTTACATGACACTAACACAACTGAATACGAATGTTCAGAAAATAAGAACGATAATTGTGACTGCCAAAATGTTGCGCTTCAAAAAAAACACTCTGTGATACGTATTTTACATTTTACTGGCAATCCTATTAATAATTGGAGAGAAATTTCTAAACTAGGTATGTACATTGCTAGTAGTGTTCCTATTAGAGTTTTTGTATTTAAGATATTGCTCTTTTCAGGATACGCTTTTCCTAATTTAGAATCCCTAGTATTAGCCAAATGTCCTATAAAATCGTTGGACTTGAATGAAGAAGAATCAAATGAAGGGTTAAATACGAATTGCAATAAAGGATCTCAAAATGGCCTGAATTCTAACTCTAAAAATGAGTCGCCTTACGATGCCTTTAAATCTCTTAAAATCCTTAACTTGAACTCGACAAATTTGTCATCGTGGGATGATATTGAGTATTTAGCAAAGTTTCCGTCCTTACAGTGTGTTCGGATACAGGTAAAAAATATAAATATTTATACCAATCTGACATCAATGGACCTTCATAATAACAAAAGAAATACCGATGATTTGTAGGGATGTCCTTTATGGGAGAGCAATGAATATACCGAATACGAACGACGTCAACTTCTTATTGCACGTTTACCGAACATTCAAACGCTGAATGGTGGAGGTGGAATTACAGCTGAAGAAAGAGAGGCTGCAGAAAGGGCTTTCATAAGATTCTATATGGATAAACCCGAGAGCGATCGTCCAGAAAGGTATGTAATACTATGTGATTTTAAATTTGGAAATATTTCAAATATCTTTCCAGATATTCCGAACTTGTTCAAATCCATGGTAAATTAGATCCCCTGGTGAACGTTGATCTTAGACCTGAAAAACGCGTACGAATAACTTTTACCTGTGGTTCAAACAGTGAAATTAAATCGGTTGATATTTATCGTACCGTTAGCGATTTGAAGCAACGACTTGAAGGGTTCGCAGGATTTCCTGCATCAAAAATGCGATTATTTTACGTTGATCAAGACCTCAGAGACATTCAAGTATGGTTTAAAACATTATGAGAAATTTTTATGAAATTTAAATTATGTTTGTTTTATAGGGTCCAGAATTAATGAGATATCCATCAAAACAACTATTTAGCTACAATATACGATCGGGGGATGAAATAATTATTGTCTGCAAACAAGAAACTAAAAGGAGAACCCACAGCGAGTCGAAGTAATTATATTTTTAATTATATGTTCATAAAATTTGTATGTAGGAGGAAACGATATCGGTATTTTACAAACTTGTAACAATACACACAAAACATTCCCCGTAAAATCTTATGGTCAAAATGGTGGTGTTCTTTTTAACAGCCCCATTTGTCGATCAGCAGTACTTAAAAATATTGTGCCAATACTTCAATGCTAATCCAGGGAAATCGAAAGAACTTCTTCGTTTCAGTCTAGAATAAGTTCATATTTCTATATGAGCGTTTAGGTGATGTATAAAACTACATTGACACGTTTATTATAGTATTACAGAGAAGCAAGAGAGAGCGATGTACAACCTCTAAAGACTTGAAGCAGCTTAGTAGAATAAATTGTGCACGACCCGTACTAACAAACAAAACTATGACCAACGATCATATTTTGTTAATAATTTTTAATAAAATTTTTTATTTATCTACGCGTTAAAAGTCTAAAGGAATTTGAGGACACTTGCAATTTTTACTAATATGTTTTGGAAATGGAAATTTCCTAATTCTACGATGTTTTAAATCCTCAGTTACAGGGTTTGGCAAACCGCTAAACTGCATTTTTAAAATGGTTGTTGTCGAATCCCGGTAATAGAGACTTGATAATCCAGATGACAGAAACCGCATGAATTTTAACAAATATTGTTTGAATAGGAGTGGTGTAATGAGTGATTATATCTTTTACTCAGAGCTCCCTTCATCGTTACCTATTTGATACTAGCAATCTGCCGCGTTAAGTATTTCAGAAAACCTCAGAAATGTAAATTTACCATAAATGACTGTTGCCTGGACTATTAAAGATTTATGATAAAACGAAAAAGATCCTGACATTGTGAAGTAAGTTGTTATTAGGATTCAGATTAAGCAGTAAAAAGATCAACATTTAAATTGATATTTATTTTGACTTTGACAACAACTCTAAGATATTAACTCTGAAATAATTTCAATTATTGTAAACTAAGTATTACCTAATTAAAAATGGTGTTAGAATGTTTTTTTTTGTGATAAAATAGGTAGGGTCCTTATATATAAATAGATATTTTTAAAGAGTGTAATATACAATAAAAACACATTCACTAACAAAAGATGTGTTTGAATTTGTCATACATGATGCCATTTGATCCTATACGCCTTTTATTCATCCAATAAAGCATCACACATTGCTGGAATACTATTTTAAATATTCCAGTAACATTACTATGTCCGCTTTTTATCTGAGCCCTTGAAAGCCAGAGTAGTATAAGTAAAAAAATTTAGAATTTGAGATAACAACAGATTCAAATTTGGGATGACGGAATCTATGCCATGACCAAATTTCAGGAATAATGTTTAGGTATTTTAACAATAAGTATGGCTAATATTTTGTATATCTAATTAGTTTCCCGTGGAGTTGATAACTTTACGTCCATTTATATCAAAACTTAATTTTTGACTTATACCACTCTGGCTTTCAACTATTCATATGGTAAGTAATGTTGCTGTAATATTGTAGCACAATAATGTAGCCATATTTTTACATCCAAAGTTGATTTTAAATTAAAGATTGACACATCATTTTGAAGATACTGTGCGAAATACCAGCACGGGTCAGCTAGTATTTCCAGATACAATAAGGTCTCTCTGGTATTTCTATTTTTTTTCAAGTTTTGAATCGAAGTTGGAAGATTATGTTTGTTTTTTGAACACAACCCTTGTCATTAACGTCAATTAAAGTGACATAATTATTTTTGTGATAATACTATTTTTTGCGAGAAACCCCTTCTTTTTCAATAATTGTAATAATTTCTTTAGTATTCATTGCATTACCACTATGTCTTCATTAGTGCTAACACGTATATTATACCAATTTCCACTGGTTGTACTTTTCGGCACTCAGTCTATATCCATCCTTCTCTGACACTTTTCTTAATAAAGGATGAAAATATCAGGACCAAAAAGTACAATCAGTAGAAATCGCTATCAGATCCAAATAAGTATTCCTACAAGCCGATTAAATCGTGAACTATAAGAAAATACTAGTACTTCCTTTGCGTCAAACTAGATAGCGCTGAATCGTGTTTTTCAATTTGAATTCCCGGGAACATGAGTTGGAGTAGGCGTTGTTTAGTTTTTTTCGTATTTCAGATAAAAAATGAATCCTTTATGAGAAGAGAGGATGTATATTGCGTTTGAATTGTGTGTAAGTTGTATCCTAATTATTTAATTTTCTGTATGTATATTTGAAAGCAGTAAAAACGTAATGTATGCTGAAAACTGGCCTTGAGAGAATTTGGAAGAATTCGT